>JARHVA010001563.1:1800000-2080000 GCA_037957365.1 Torreya grandis | reverse complement strand
TATTTTAGGTAGACCTTAGAATCTTTCATATGCATTTTTTCCTTCCTTTTATACTTAAGACCAACAAACTTCTCATTAGCCACCTGTAGGTGCCTATTAAGATCACTTGATTATGTTCTTTGTCTTTTAAACCTTTATTCATATGTGAACCTCATAATGGTTTATTTAATTATATTAAACCTATTTATAGTCCTATATTGTGTTTAAACATCTCTCATTGTACTCTATCTCCTTGCTTAGGTTTGAAGATGAACTGACCCTCTAAGTAGGTATGTAGGTGTCTATTAGAGTGATTGACTGCATAATGTCAAACTTAGGAACTCACTTCCATGATACAAACCTTCTAATGGTAAATTAACTAAATTTAAGTCTTAAATGGGTTAAAAAATCTTTTATATACTACTCTATAATCTCTTTAGCTTGAAAAAGGGAATGATTCTTAAGCAAACTTGTAGGTGGCCTTTTAGGGAATTGACTGTGCATAAGAGTTTATCACTTGGAAACTGGTCTTCTCACTATGTCAAGATCCTTTGAAAGGTTCAAAATCTTGAGAAGAGATACTTCATTATACTATAGGTTTTTCTATCACCCTAAGAATTTTTCCAAGTTACCTATCCTTGCTATCAAGTATAGTTCATACATAGTCTTGTAGGTGTTTAGTTAGACGGTCAGCTCAATCTCATCACCATCCTAACTATAAGTGTCTTAGGTGTGTATATCTTATTTTTATCCTATCTTCATCTGAAAAGGTCTTGTTTCGATCTTGTGTTGACCTTGATTTTATATATTTGAGGTTGCCTTTGGTCCAAACTAAGGACCTATAAGCTTGAGGCCTTTAGGTCTCTACTTGACTATTTTAAGGCTACACAAAGACACTCTTTGAGTTATTGAAATCCTTAACCTTTTCAAACCACTATATAACTCCTTGTTACTCCTTTAAGGGCTCACATAACATATAGGCCAAGCACCACACCACCTTCAACTTACCTAATGATCTATATGGACTGTAGGTGTACTCAACCAATGTAAAAGGTCAGTGTATAGTCTAGAGTATTCAATCAATTAGAAGAAACTTGGTGATGGAAATGGGGAAATAAATGATCATGTGAATTCATGAAGAGATGTATTGGGCTCTCCATGAGAAATGAACATCTTCAAACACTTATATAGTCTATACAACTACATATGAAAGAGACACCTATGATCTTCATTGAAAAGTGTGAATTTAGGATATTATCTTGGTTATATCATGCTTATAATAGCATAATATGATATTAAGAACCTACACCATGATATATTACTGGTACTTGATCCAAATTTGCAATTAAACATATAGTGGACCATCCAAACCTTGATAATGTCTCAAAGAGCATACACTTGAAGAAGATAGATAAAAGACCCATATCAAACAAGAATAATTAGTTAAATGAAACTAATTGAGCTCTCATGAGTGATAAATAACTATAAACCTCTTAAAATTACCACCATGAAAAGGAAATAGGAACTTGTAGTAGGATTGTTTAAAAGACCTTGTACACCAAGACATTCTTCTTCTAAATGAAATAAACTCATAGAGATGAATTGTCTTATTAAAAAACCATTAAAATGAGATACATGACCTATGAAAACTAACCTCAAAACCATTTCTCTCCTTTTATTTATAAAGTGGAGAAACAAGTGCAAGAACAAACCCCTCTAGGATGGATAGGCCATAGTGACTTGCTATCACTCTTAATGATTTTTAATAAATAAGAGGACACAAATATTAAAATTTATGTAAATTATTTCAATCTTACTATGACCCCTAGCAATGTCAAAAGTTTTATCTCCTAAATCTTTCTCTCTTGGTCATATCATTCAGTTCAAATTTGACTTCCTAAGCTTATAAAGGTAATGATGGAGGAGGAAAGGTGTTTGGAGTGTCATTTAAACCTATACCTTTGTCTAAATCTAGAAAATTATCTTAGGGGTCCAAAGAGACACTTAAAAACCATTTTAAATTGAAAATTGACCTTGTAAGGCCATACAAGTGCTTTAAAGTGTTCTTTTCTAGGATTAGGTGTTGAACAATAGATGCTATCAGACTCTGACTAGACCTAAAAAATTTATGACCAATCTATAACATTATGGACGTTTTTAATATTATTCAAATGTTTTTTTCTTGAAATGGTATGTCCAACCCTTCTAAATAGGCCAAAATGTGATTTTTTGCATATAAGAGATGAATAAAGGTTAGTGCATGATAATATGACATTAATTTAAGTTTAAATAAACTTTTATAATTAATTTAAACTATATTAAACCTTCTACTATGTTTGACATTCCAAGACCTTGTACTTGACTCATAGGACTAGACAAGTGGATATAAGACCATAACTTGGACAATATTTCACAAGGGCAAATATGACCATATGGGCTTATTTAGAACCACTGAACATTATGAAAAATATTTGATAACCCTATGAGGTTTCAACCTATAGTGGGTGACCAATTTTGACTTGGGATCAAAATTTGGTCAACATTCATAGCAATTCATGAGGGTAGCATACCTGCAATACTAATGGACTAGTAGCCTTCTCTTTCTATTGTGATATGGAGTCACTTTTATGTTATAATCTAAAATTTATATGCCTTCAAAATCACATAAAAAACATAATAAGAATTAAACACACACAATTCTCAAATCATTTAGGGGAAACTACATAAAAAAGACTCAAACAACACACCTAACCTAGTATGTACATACCTCAAAACATGTTTGAGGTGATGAAACACTTCTTCTTGCTTCAAGCAGGATCAAAAAGAATATTTATTGAGTCATAGATGCTCCATGAGAATAATTCACCATAGGATGGATGTTTTTTTTAAAAAAAATGTTTGTGAAGATGATCAAAATACTTACCACTCATAGGACCTATGTTATTTACAAGTTTCTCAATTGAAACTCCACTGAATATTCCTTTTATCTCTTCATTTGGTTTGATTGATAGTGAATCCTTATTGATCTCATTAATGTCCATTTGATGCTTATAAACTTGCTTCTTATGAGTCATGGGAGTTGTCTCAAATTCATATTCATCTAGACCATGATGTATTTGATGTCTAGATCTCTCAAACTTGCTTTCTTGCTAGCCCACCATGTCTACAAGTAACTCAATATCAAATTGATGCTTAGGCTACTCTTCAAGCACATAAACTTCTACCTTGATATTATTGCAATACTTCATGACTATAACTTTCTTGACAATGTCTTAACTCTTCTTTTCATGTTCCTTAGGTCCAAAAATGACCTCACTATCAAGTTCATATTTATTTTGAGGGAGAGCTTCCTTACTTATTCAAACTCTTGTACTATGGCATGAAATTGCTACAATAGATCATCATCTTCTTCATGATTGTTACACTCATGAACTCCTTCATTTTGAGAAGGTATAATTGCATCATATTCCTCTTTCTCATGCTCTATCAAGCTTATAGACTTATCCTCATCATACATATGTATAAGATAGATACCTTCTGGAGCTTGTTGAAGAGGACCATCAAGACTTACCATAGAATGTTCATCACCTTCATCATGAATGATGTATGTGTGAAGGATTTTATCTTCCATGAAATCATAGGGATCATATTCATATGTCTCAATAACATATTCATATAAGAATATATCATAAATACCTTCAAGTTTGGAAGATATTTTGTCATCTATAACATGCTGTTCTTGCTCATTGATGGTACAATTCAAATTAGAACTAGTTTCCACATATGGTTCAATGTGGAACTTGAAAAATGGATGTGTCCTTATTATCACCTTTTCTCTATACCTTATTCTAAAATACAAGAAATACCAATAAGAATAAACATATCTTTTATCTTGGAAATGAAGTCTCTTGATTGCCAAAGGAAAAATGTGCATGCAAATGCACCACCACTATGTCTTATAGAATTGGAAAACTTAGGTAGTCATGTAAAAAAAAATTAGACCTTTGATGAGCCATATTGACTTGGTTAATGTCACATCAAGATACAACACTCCTTTACTATATGGATTGTATTTCAAGCCCAACTTGTCTACAACTACTTTGGGCATGATTCAAGTTCTTGCCCCACTATCCATAATGCAATTATGATTTAGCTTATCTCCCATAATGAGGATAAGATAAAAAGGTGGGGGATTTTCAGATTTTGTGGAGGGTTAAAAAATATGAGTAGGTGCATTTTTGAAGGCTACAACATCATGCTTGGATGGTTGGGAAGAAACATGGAGTTAGTATAGCTGCTCTTGAAGTAGTTCTTTTTTATCAACCATGTGGATTACTTGCCTAATGGATATGCTTGTCGTTGTGTTCTTCAAAGATTCAATTATATTTAGAAGAGAGGCACTAACATTTTCTTTCATTATTAAAGGCAATTAAGCACTTTGAGTTTGAGGCAATTAATGTTGGGTCACCCTTCCCAAGTTTTGATTTTGAAGAGATACATGACTTGTAGAGGCTATCATATTTGCATTCACACCTTGTTTCCTTAAGGGGGGTTATTTGAAGTTGTATATATATCTTGAACATATCCCAAAGATATTATCTTTGACCTTGTCTTGGCTGACACTGAGGTGATTTGATTTAGGATAAGTCTATCCTCTAATTCAATGTTTGTAAGGCTCACTCCTTGACTATTAAACTCTCCATTTGGTTTCGCTTGCATCAATCTATCATATTTTGATATCAAGTGAGGATTAGGACCTATTTGAGATACCAAAGCTTGTCCTTTACCATCATTGGCATTCATGTACTATATTTGAGGCTACCATTCTTATCCTTGAACCAAGTTACTATAGATTAGAACCATGGCTCTTGTGGTGAGAGAAAAATTTGGATCACAAACATTTGATGGCATATTAAAATTAGGTTGACCTTATCCCCTCCCTTGACCATTATACTGATGTGGAAATCTATTTTATTGAGGATGGTAATATTATGGGTTTTGGTGAGCTCTAAATTCTTGATTTAGTTGCCTGATTTGAGATTTTAAGGCCTTAAACTTTGCTTACTAATCAATGGCATAATCTAATTTATTTGGAGCAACTTTGGATTTGTTACTTGGATTTGGAAATGGAGCAAGAATTGGAGGTTAAAAATCATGTTAGGTAAGATGATAATTGAGAATTTTTTAGGGAGTTTACCAGATTGAATTAAACCATTCTTATCTATAATATCTATATCATAAGCCTTAGGTAAATTATTCTAGCAATGGACAATAATGTGACAACTATATCAATCCCAATATCTCTAAGATAGGTTGGGAAAACAAAACTTGCAGGGGGTTTCATGAGAGGTGGTAGCCTATTCCATTACCTTTAAAACCTCTCATTGAAATTATGCATGGATTCCTTAGGCCCTCTTTGGATAAAATTAAACTGAGGGATCAGTGATGTATTATCACTCTTGTCCTCAAAATTTTGAGTCAACAACTCCCCAAACTCATCCCAAGTAGAGATGCATCTTCCTAACAATGTTCTATACCAATCAAGGGATTTTTTCCTAAGAGACATGGTAAGCAATCTAACTACTATGTTAACTTATGTGACATTATGTAAATTTTAGAAGTTGTATATGTATCTAATATGTTCACTTGGGGTGATAGGACCTTCCCCATTTAAAGTGGGAATACTCTTGGTAGAATTAGGAGGGATATCATCGTAGACATTAAGGTTTATAAGATTTTTGGTATTGAAGGATGGGAAATCATGTTGCCTATCCATGTTACATTCAAAATATTATCACTCTCTTGATCTTCTTGACTTTCAAAGTTTATTGTTCTTCAAGGTCTTCAAGTGTCAATATAGGTTGAGATTTTTAAATTCAAGAAGAAGTTGAGTATGAGGGAGTGGATTTATAGGATGATAACCTCTTTACTAAAATATAATCTAGTAGAGACCATAAATCATGAATAAAATAAATAATAATTTAGTCTAAAAATGGATGTTATACCTTCAATGGAGTTTCTAAATATTGAGTAGGAAATACTTATGTAGTTGTGATGTTGTCAAGACCAGCATTCACCTTGACAAGAAGTACTTGAGACAATTATCCTACTAACCATGCCATGATTATTGTCACTCAATTTTTCACCCTTGGAGAGGTAGTTTAAGTGTTCTCAAAATTGAGTATAACATGGGATTACTCCTAGACCTATGGGTTGTCTATAGTAGGGGTAAACCTCTAGATTGAAGGGCTAGCTCCCTTGATATGTCTTTTGAAGCTCATCACCAATACCACTAACTTGTTTGGGGTTGAAAATGGATATAAAAAATGTGAAATAAATATAATATAATGAGATGATATACCAAATTAATCTCCATAAGACCACCATGTACTTGCACTATGAAAGATGACTCATAAAACTGACTTCAACATCAAACTTTCTCTAACATAAGTATTTCAAACATAAAGGTGATAAGCCATGCACTTCTCAAGTTGAATGAATAAGAGGTATATTTATAGACACTATTTCTCTTTAATACACTTAAATATATAAAAATACACTAACTACACTTCATTTGACCTATTAGAGAGAAGAAAACTTGCACAAAACATCAAAGAGTAAGATGAACAGAAGGATATATAGTTATCACTTGTCCTTCAACTATGCAATCCTTCACAAACTTAGAAAATAAATTTAGAATTAAAAACCATATTTAAATATTTTATTAAAATTCAAGAATAATACTTAAACTAGTAGGGATTCACCATACTAGGTGTGGATTCTACAAACTTAGCCAAAAATGGTTACTTGTATGGAGAAGTGTGAAGAGATAGAGAGAGGGGCATAGTAGAAGAGGAATGAAATTTTTCCATGTGATTTAAAATAATAAAGTGAGTTATGAGATAGTATGAATTTACCTCTAATTCCATGTGTCTCACTCTTAAATAATTTCCAACCTTCCAAGTGATGTAGAGGTTATAAATTGGCTTGACACCTTGACTAACTTCTTGAAAACTACCCTTATTTGCATGAAAAGAGTGATAAATGATATTTATAATAATTATTTATCCATGAAATTATATAATAAAACTAATTGTACATATTCCATGCCTTAATAAACTCTTATGATTTGACATTCCATCATTCATGTGCATAGGTGTCTTGAAACTCTTTATTTCCCATGACTAGCTTAGTCCAAGTGGCCCAATACTCAAGTGCATATTCTTCAAGGAATATTATTATCTCTAAAAAAATAATTTTTGTTACAAAAATAACTCCCAAGAACTCATTTTGCTCCTTAAGCCTTCAGTAGGACTAGTTTCCTTGTAGCCCTAAAAACTTGTAAACCTTTTTTGTGAAGGGATTTTTATGAATGATAATGAGAAAAAAATTTAATATTATAATACCAATTATTTATTTCTATATCCATGCCAAATTTCATCCCCTGAATCTTAGTGGACATCCATCTCTTCTATCTTTCTCTCTTAAATTCGGCCTCCTTGATTAGGACCCTATATTCTTGCTACAAACTTCTACCACATGTGTGAAATAACCCAAAATAATTTTATTAACTTTCATATGATATTACTGACCTATATGTCAATTTTGAGGTCCTAAGACCTTGTGAAAGTATGCAAACCAAGAAATGACCTAGTTACCTAGTCTCATTTTGAGCCTATTTGAGATTGCCTTGGAAAATGAACCTAGTTGACCATATAAAAAATATCTTGTGAAATTTTTTAGATTTAATAGTATATAAACATATATAATTAACTCATCCCATTATTAGGAAGTTTTCCCCTTCTTATAACACCTATAAAACACTAAAAACATGCAAAAATAAGGCATTTGTGAAAGTCCATGCAATTGACACTAGAATCAAAGTACATGCACAGAACTTAATTAAATTAAAAGATAATATAAAATAGGTTTTAGGATAAAAATGGGGAATTATATATGTATTTTAGGTCTTTTCTCCTTGATTGGTCATTATCAGGGTTTTAGAGGGGTTTAAGACCTATTTAAGGTTTTAATAAATGTTCATAAAGAACAGATCATTAATTGACCTCATTACACTTGGAAAAAATTATTGACTAACCTAATCAACTATAAAAATTGGATAATATTCCCATGAAAATTTTGAGTAATGGTATGAGCATATGAAGTTGCTCCTTGGGTGGCATGCTTAGCTCTCTTGAGGCTAAAGAGAGGTCAAATATGAGTTTTAGGTCTAAAAAATAATTCCCACTATTGGTAGAGTTTTAAAAACATATAAAAAAATCCCTCAAATTATTAAAAAAGTTTTTTTAGTCCTTTTTACCCCATTATATGCTCATAGTGTACTAGTTAGGGTACTTGGGATTATGAGCTTGTTACCTTCTTGATAGCCCTCAATGGCATTTGAGTTGAATCCTGACATTGGGTAGAATGTGAGAGTGTAATGAGAACATTATCGTGTTTTTTTTTCTTAAATTCCCTTCATTATGTTTGGTATATTTTTTCCATGCTTTGAGTCCAAAAAGACCCCTTAGTCTCATGACTGCCACTCACCAATGGAGTGGGCAAGGTCTGAGACAACAAAAAGGGTATATTTACTATTAGTATGACCTTAATTGGAATATTAATGCCTTGGTATATTCATAATCATCCCCTATACCAATTATCCAATTGTGAATGTGCTTATTGAGGCCTCAAATCATTAATCACTTTTAATGACTAGTTGTAAGCTTGTGTATGACTGTGTGTACCTTATAACAGGACTTCATTAATGTTTCATGCATCTATCATATAGTCTAAGGGTTCCATGAGATATTCATGAGATTTTTAAACCATGTTAAAATTTCATTTCTTCCTTTTAGATACATTATTATTCCATACTCACTTTAATCTAAATAAAAACTTCACCTAAGGTAGACCTGCAACATATTGACTGGCTGTGTGTGGAGTTATGAAACTCAGTTTTGATTAGTCTTCAATTTGTTTCTATTTTGTCTCAAAATGACCCTATGTCCTATTTATTTTTCTAAGGTAGACCTCATATTCTTTCATATGCCTTTTTCCCTTCCTTTTAGACTTGATTCCAACTTACTTCTCATTATCCACCTACAGGTGCCTATTAGGATCACTTGATTGTGTTCTTTATTTTTTAAACCTTTCTTCCACATACCAACATCCTAATGGTTCCTTTAATTCTCCTAAACCTATTTTTAGTCATATATTGGGTTCAAACATCTCTCATTTTACTCTCTCTTTGCTTAGGTTTGAAGATGAACCGACCCTCTAAGTAGGCCTATAGGTGTTTATTAGAGTGATTAACTATATACTGTGAAACTTAGGAATTCATTTCCATGCTACATACCTCCCAATGGTCCATGAACTAAGTTAAAGTCTTGAATGGGTTCAAACACCCTTCATACACTATTCTATCAGCTCTTTATCTTTAAAAAGGGAATGATTCTTCAAAAAGATTGTAGGTGGCCTTTTAGACCATTGACTATGCATAAGAGTTTGTCACTTGGAAGTTGGTATTCTCACTGTGTCAAGATCCTTTGAAAGTTTAAAAATATTGAGAAGAGATACTTCATTGTAGTACAAGGTTTCTAACACCCTAAGAATGTTTCCAAGTTACTTGTCCTTTTAATGAAGATCCAAGGTTTCTCTTTCATGTGCAGCTACACAAACTATAAATGTGTTTGAAGATGTTCATTTCTCATAGATAGGCCCAATACATATATTCATGCATTCACATGGTCATTGATTTCCCCATTGCCATCATTGAGTTGCTTCCAATTGACTAAATGCTCTATATTATATACTGACATTTTGTATTGGTTGACTACACCTATAGTCTATACATATCAATAGGTAAGCCTAAGGTGGTGTGGTGCTTGGCCTATATGATCTATGTTCCCTTGAAGGAGTAAAAAGGAGTTATTTAGTGGTTTGATAAGGTTGAGGGGTTTAGAAACTCAAAGAGTGGATTTGTGTATCCCTAAAATAATCAAGTAGAGACTTAGAGGCCTCAATCTTATATGTCCTCATTTTGGACCAAAGGTAACCTAAAATCAATAAAATAAGGGTCAAAGCAAGATGAAAACAAGACCTTGTTAGATGAATATGTTTTACAAACAAGATAAACACAATATAGGTGTTTAGTTAGACTGTCAACTCAATATCGTCCTCATCTTGACTATAAGTGGCTTAGGTGTGTTTATCTTGTTTGTAAAACATATTCATCTGACAAGGTCTTGTTTTCATCTTGCTTTGACCCTTATTTTATTGATTTTAGGTTACCTTTGGTCCAAAATGAGGACATATAAGATTGAGGCCTCTAAGTCTCTACTTGATTATTTTAGGGATACACAAATCCACTCTTTGAGTTTCTAAACCCCTCAACCTTATCAAACCACTATATAACTCCTTTTTACTCCTTCAAGAGAACATAGATCATATAGGCCAAGCACCACACCACATTAGGCTTACCTATTAATATGTATAGACTATAGGTGTAGTCAACCAATACAAAATGTCAGTATATAATATAGAGCATTTAGTCAATTGGAAGAAACTCGGTGATGGCAATGGGGAAATCAAAGACCATGTGAATGCATGAATATATGTATTGGGCCTATCTATGAGAAATGAACATCTTCAAACACTTTTATAGTTTGTGTAACTGCACATGAAAGAGAAACCTTGGATCTTCATTAAAAAGTGTGCATTTAGTCTATTATCTTAATTCTCTAATGATTCCCATAGCATAATATGATATCAATAACCTACACCATGATATATTAATGGTACTTTATCTAAATTTTTAATTAAACATATATTGGATTGTTCAAACCTTGAAAATATCTTAAACAACATACACTTGAAGAAGATAGATAAAATATCCATATTAGATAAGGAAAATGATGTTGGAAACATTGGCATTGATGTCAAAGGTCTAGCATTATTGGTGATTGAGGCCCCATTGCATTTAATGAGGTTTCTAATAGTAATATCTTGGCTAATGTGTGTTAATATTTATTTAATATTAACAAATATATTTTTAGTTGCATAAATTCAAAAGAAGGGTCCATGGAGAAGTCAAAGAGTCACAGGGTAAAGACAAAAGAAGAATGGGATGTATTTTCCCATGAAAAGTCATCTTAAGGAATTCCAAGAGTCACCAAGTGAAGACAAAAGAGGAAGGGCACAATTTTTCATGAAGGGACACTTTGAGGAATATGAAAAGTCACCAAGATAAAGACAAAAGAGGAAGGACACTTTTGCTTATGAAGGGTCACCATATGACTTTTCAAATACAAGGATACAAAGGGTCATGCAAGTTTGGCACCATTTTCCATGAGGTTTGAAGGGTCACAAAGGGGGAAGGCCAATGGTCATTTGGAAAGATATAAATAAAGGCTTGAGAATCCATTTTTTATATGGGAGATAGAGTATGATTTGTAATTGTTATATCTAGCTTAGAAGAGCAGAGGAGAGAGAGGAAAGTGATATTGTAATGAACTATCATTTGTTGAGATAGAAAACATTGAGAGATAGTTGTGTGGTATACACAAAAGGGATTGGTGCTCCTCTGGGTTTGTTCTCATGAATAGTTTTTGTGTTGGTGCTCAGCAAAGGGGTTAGTGCTCTTATGGGTTAGTGCTCATGAATATTTTTTGTGTTGGTGCTCAGCAAAGGGGTTGGTGCTCATGAATAGTTGTTGTGTTGGTGCTCAGTAAAGGGTTGGTGTTATTATGGGTTGGTACTCATGAATAATGGTTGTGTTGGTACTCAGAAAAGGGGTTGGTGCTCCTGCAAGTTGGTGCTTATGAATATTTTAGTTTGAGTTGGTGTTCATTCA
Organism: Torreya grandis; assembly: GCA_037957365.1. Classification (NCBI taxonomy): domain Eukaryota; kingdom Viridiplantae; phylum Streptophyta; class Pinopsida; order Cupressales; family Taxaceae; genus Torreya; species Torreya grandis. The sequence goes on along the minus strand of JARHVA010001563.1, from coordinate 2,068,167 downwards.
TATACTTGAGATTGTTCTATATGGTTTTTCCCATATTGGGTTTCCATGTTAAATCTGGTATCTCTCTCTATCTTTTGTGGTGTTTATTATTTTAGTTTTATTGCATATCTTAAATGTATGGTTAAGTGGAATTTGATTAAGTGAAAGTTTAGAATATTTATGATATACTGATTCACCCACCCCTCTCAGTATATCCCATGCTTAACAATTGGTATTAGAGCAGGTTCCTTTTTTAAAAAGTTTTACAGCTTGAAGGTAGATTAGGAAAGCACAAGATGGCCAAGCAACTAAAGAAGGAGAATCAAGAGTTGAAATCTATGGTTGAGACTCTTAAATAATAGGTGTGTATCTTGGATTCTAAGTTAGCTATAGAAGCAAAAGAAAATAAGATATTTATTCAGGATCTTAAGAATCAGCTAGAGGTTACAAATTCAAGTTTAAAATTAAAAGAAGAGATTCTATTCATGGACATACATGAAGATGCCTCTACAAGCAAAAGTGTAGTGAACAAGAAGAAGAATAAAATGAAGCCAAAGTGAATCTGGAAGGAGAACTCATTTGTGCCCTAGAATAGTTAAAAGTTGTTGAGAAGAAGAATCAAAGATTAAAGCACCAAATCAATAAAAATGAAAAAGAGTCAAAGGAAATAATCAAAGATCTAAAAGCACACTGTTAAGAAGCTAAGAAGACTGAAGGAGATATAATGGTATAATTGAAAATAGTAAGTAAATAATGTGAAAGGTATGTTATTGAAATTGCTTCTTTAAGAGCAGATCTTGATCAAACAAATACAGCAATCAATGATAGAGTAGCCAATGATTCAAAATTTGAGAATAGAACTAATATGTTGAATAAGATATTAGAAAGCCAAAAGGCAATATCAGATAAGATAGGTATCAGATTTGAAAATAAATAGAGCTATGTTGAAGATCTTACAAAAGAAGAAACAAAAAGGGAAGAAGTGAAAAATACAGAGGACATCTCAAACAAAGAAGGCTAGAGAGAATAAAGCTACAAAAGGTAATCAGGTCATAGATACATAAATAGGTCTTATTTTTATGGTTACTATTTTTATTGTAATGGATATGGTCACAAAAAGCTAGAATGTCAAAAAATAGCTAATAGTTTCAGAAATAAGGAGAAAGAAAGCCATGTAGAGTCAAACAAAAACTACAACTCTTTTTCTCCTCTATCAAGCTTTGATGAAGAGGCCATAATATGTTACAAGTGTAAAAATTTTAGACACATAGCTCGGTACTATAGAAGCATGTTTGAGTCAGTCAAGAAGGACTAGAGTTTCAAGGCTCCATTCATTAAGAAGAAAGTTTAGATAGGTTCTTGGCAAAAGAAACAACCTAAAAAATCTATGTTGGTGTAGACAGTGTTGCATGCAAGAAATGAAGAAAAGCCATTGTTCATTTATAGTGGATGTTCAAGGCACAAGACAAGAGAAAAAATCAAGTTTATAACCTTGAAGAAGATCAATGGTGGCACAGTAAAATTTGGAGACAATAATAATGCCAAAATTGCTAGAAAAGGTACACTAAATTTGGATAATGGTAGAACTAAAATTAAAAATGTTTTATGTAGAAGGTCTTAAGAATAATCTTTTGAGTGTGAGTCAAATGCATGATCAAAGGCACACATTAATTTTTTATGCGAAAGGTTTTAAAATTAGAAGAAAAGATTCAAATGTATTGATTGCAGATGCTCAGAGAATAGGTAATAACTTGTATATGCTATCAGACATCAAAGGTCAAAGATGTTATTCGAGTCACATTGAAGAAAGTTTTCTATGCCACAAGAGAATGGGGCACATAAATTTTGACAATCTTATCAACATCAACAAAAATCAAGAAGTCAAAAATCTTCCAAAGATTACAAAGCCATTCGACATACTTTGTGAACCTTGTCAGCATGGGAAATAGGCTAGAAGGTAGTTCAAAACAAAAGAGTACTCAATCACTCAGATGCTAGAGCTTGTTCACATTGACTTATGTGGACTTATGAGGACTCAAGGTACTCAAAGTGAGAAATATTTCATTTTGCTTATTGACGATTTTCCACGTATGACTTGGGTAATGTCTTATAGAAAAAATTAGCAGATTTTAGACATTTCAAAGCATTCAAAGCATTAGTTGAGAATGAAACCAGTTTGAATATTAAGTGTCTAGGATCAAATCAAGGAGGAGAATTCATGTCAAATAAATTTATTGAGTTTTGTGAAGATCATGGAATAAAGAGACATTATTTAGTAGCTAGAACTCCACAGCAAAATGTAGTTAAATAGAAAAATAGAATAGTTCAGGAGATGGCAAGGACAATGCTAAATGAATCCAAGATAGCAAATAAATATTAGAGAGAGGTGGTTGTTTTAGTAGTTCATATTTAGAATAGAGAATTATTGAGAGTCAATAGTGACAAGACTCCTTATGAGCTATGGAAAAATAAACCAGCAACAGTTGATTATTTCAGAGTTTTTGGTATCAGATGCTTCATAAAGAGAACCGATGAAAAATTTGGTAAGTTTGAATCCAAAATTGATGAAGGTATATTTCTTGGTTATTCTTGAAAAAGTAAAGCTTATAAATGTTATAACAAAAGAATCAAGAAAATTGTTGAAAGTGCAAGTGTCAAGATAGAAGAAGATGGAACATAAAGAATCAGTGATCTAGTAAGACACTCCTAAAATCATTGAAGAAGAAGGTTTTGAAAAATCATATGAAGATGAGGAGAAGGAGAAAAAGGGCATTAAAACTCCATCCAAATATGTTCAGAGAAATCATAATGAAAGTGACATCATCAGGGACATAAATAAAGGAATTTGCACCAGAAGAATGATGGTAAGTGAATCTGAGCAAGTTAATTTCTATTTATTATCTAAAATTCAGCCTAGAACTTTTTTAGAAGCTAGACATGATAAGTATTAGGTTAAGGCTATGGATGAAGAATTAAATCAAATAGAAAAAAATGATACTTGGAAATTAGTGCCTAGACTAAAAGATCACAATGTGATAAGAACAAAATGGGTTTATAGATATAAGTTGAATGAAAATGGAGAAGTGACCAAAAATAAAGTAAGATTAGTATGTAAAGGATATGCTCAAATTGAGGGAATAGATTTTGAAGAAAATTTTGCACCAGTGGCAAGGTTAAAGGCTATTAGAATGTTTCTTGCATATGCAGTGTTTAAAAATTTCAAAGTGTTTTAGATGGATGTCAAATCTACCTTCCTAAATAGGAATCTTGAAGAAGAGGTCTACATTGAGCAGCCTGAGGGATTTATTCTCTCAAACATTAGTAACCATGTATGCAGATTAAATAAAGCATTGTATAGATTGAAACAAGCTCCCAGATCTTGGTATGCAAGACTTGATAAGTACTTGTAAGATCAAGGTTTCAAGAGAGGATTTTTTGACAGTAATCTCTACATCAAAATAGAAGGTGAGCATCAATTGATTATTGTGGTATATGTTGATGATATCATTTTTGGAGGAAATATTGAAAATATAACAAAAGAATTTTATTATAAAATGCAGAAAGAAATTGAGACGTCTATGCTTGGAGAATTATCATTTTTCTTAGGATTGCAAATATTTCAATCAAATAAAGGAATTTTCAAATCTCAAAGTAAATATGCTAAGGAAATGTTTAAGAAATTTGGTTTTGAGGATTGTGCACTAGTTGGCACACCTATGTGTATATGAAATAAGGTGACCAAGGATGAAGATTCACCTGTTATAGATCAATCTTTGTATAGATCTATGATTGGTAGTCTTTTATATTAGACAGCATCAAGGCCAGACATCATGCATGTAGTAGGTATGGTTGCAAGATATTAATCATCTCCAAAAGATATTCATGTTTAATTGGTGAAGAGAATATTCTGATATATCAAGGGAACATTGGATTACAAATTATGGTATCCCATAGGTAGAGATTTCACTTTGGTTTCTTATACAGATTCAGATTGGGCAGGGTGTTTGGATGACAGAAAGAGTACAAGTGGAGGAGCTTTCTTCCTTGGTGATATCTTAGTATCATGGCTAAGCAAGAAGTAGTATTTAGTATCACTTTCTATAGATGAAGCAAAATATATTATAGTGGTATTATGTTGTACTAAAGTGATTTGGATGAAGCAAACTTTTGAAGTTATCAAGGTAAAGTATGATGAACCTATTTCTATTTTTTTTGATAACACAAGTGCTATAAATATTTTGAAGAATCAAGTGATGCATTCAAGAACAAAACATATTCCCATTAGATCAATAGGTTAATATGGAATATATCAATACTATAGAGTAGATTGTAGATATTTTCACAAAGGCACTACCAAAAGACACATTTGAGTATCTACGAGAGAAGTTGGGAGTAACTTCTTTTACTTTCTATCATTGAGGTTCAACATCAATTGAGGGGGAGCTAAGTGTTAGCTCTAGGTAGGCCCTTTGCCATTGATGTCAAAGGGGGAGAATAACATGTATAGGTATAGCTACAAAAATAGGAAAAGCGAATAGGTATAGGTTGATACAGTAAGGGGGTGTTACTGTATGTTTTTTAGATGATAGTATGTGTAAGTTTCAAGATGTGGTAGTTTCAGGTTGAGGTTACCATCAATGACAAAGGGGGAGATTATTGAAAATATTTTCATTGATGTTAAATATCTAGCATTATTGGTGATAAAGGCCCCATTGCATTTAATGATGTTTTTAATAGTAATATCTTGACTAATGTGTATTAATATTAATGAATATATTTTTGGTTGCGTAAAGTCAAAAGAAGGGCCCATGGAGAAGTAAAAGAGTCATGGGGTAAAGACAAAAGAAGAATGGGATTCATTTTCCCATGAAGAGTCATTTTGAGGAATTCCAAGAGTCACCAAGTGAAGACAAAAGAGGAAGGGTGTAATTTCTCATGAAGGGACACTTTGAGGAATATGAAAAGTCACCAAGATAAAGACAAAAGAGGAAAGGATTATTTTGCTTATGAAAGGTCACCATATGACTTTTCAAATGCAAGGATATGAAGGGTCATGCAACTTTAGTGCCATTTTCCATGAGGACTAAAGGTTCACAAAGGGGGGAGGCCAAAGGTCATTTGGAAAGCTATAAATAAAGGCTTGAGAAGCCATTTGTTATATGGGAGATAGAGTATGATTTGTAATTGTTATATCTACCTTAGAAGAGCAAAAGAGAGAGAGGAAAGTGATATTGTAATGAACTATCATTTGCTGAGATAGAAACATTGAAAGATAGTTGTGTGGTATACACAAAAGGGGTTGGTGCTCTTGTGGGTTGGTGCTCATGAATAGTTGTTGTGTGGTTCTCAACAAAGGCATTGGTACTCCTATGGGTTGGTTCTCATGAATAGTTGTTGTGTTGGTGCTTAGTAAAGGGGTTGGTGCTCTTATGGTTTGGTGCTCAGTAAAGGGGTTGGTGCTCCTGCAAGTTGGTGCTTACAAATATTGTAGTTTGAGTTGGTGTTCATTCATATACTTGAGATTGTTCTCCATGGTTTTTCCCACATTAGGTTTCCACATTAAATTTTTTGTCTCTCTTTATCTTGTGTGGTGTTAATTATTTCAATTTTATTACATATCTTGAATGTATGGTTAAGTGGAATTTGATTAAGTGAAACTTTAGAAGATTTATGATATACTAATTCACCCCCCCTCTTAGTATATCCCATGCTTAAAAAATGATTTACATGAAATGGAGTGAGATCACATGAGTGACAAATGACTACAAACATTTGATAATTACCACCATGAAAAGGAAATAGGAACTTGCAATAAGATTATCTGAAAGACCTTGTATACCAAGACATTATTCTTCCAAATGAAAGAATCTAATAGATATGATTTGGTTGATGAAACCACTATGAAAAATATATCCATGAACTTTGAAAACCACCCTAAAATCCATTTCTCTCCAATTTTTAAAGTGGAGAAATAGGTGCAAAAATAGACCCCTCTCAAATGGATAAGCCATAATGAACTATTATTAATCTTAATGATTGTTGATAAATAAGAGGCCACAAATATGTAAAACAATGCCACTTATTTCAAAATCACTATGACCCCTAACAATGGCCAAAGTTTCATCTCCTAACTCTCTCTCTCTTGGCCATACCATTCAATTCAACTTTGTCTTCCTAAGCTTATGAAGGTAGTGATAGAGGAGAAAATGTGTCTGGAGTATTATTTTAACTTAAAACTTGGTCCAAATCTATAAAATTATTTTAAGGAACCTATGAGACACTTATAAACCATTTTCAACTAAAAATTGATCTTTCAAGACTGTACAAGTTCTTTTAAAGTGTATTTTTACCAAGATTAGGTGTTGAACTACAGATGCTGTCAGACTCTGACTACCTCTAAACATTATCTGACCAACCTTTGACATCATTGATGTTTTTAATCTTATTTAAATGTTCTCTTCTTGAAATGGTATATCCAACCCTTCCAAATGGGCCAAAATGTGATTTTTTGCATGTAAGAGTCAAATAAAGGTTAGTGCATGATAATATGACATTAAATGAAATATAGATAACATTTTATAATGACTTTGAACTATACTAAACCTTTTAATATGTTTTACCATTAGAAGACCTTGTACTTGACTCATAAGACTATACAAGTGGACATAAGACCAGAACTTGAATAATGTTTCACAAGGGAAAATATGACCATATGGACTTATATAAGACCATTTAACACTATGACAAACATTTGAAAACCCTATGATGTTTCAACCTAGATGGGGTGACCAATTTTGACTTGGGGTCAAAATTTGTTCAATAACTACCTCATTAAATTTTGGGGTGTGCACAAGTGCCACATCAATAGAAGAAGGTTGGCACTAGAAGGAGGGCCAGTTGTGTGCCTTCACTAGTCAGAGGTTATCCCCTACAATTTAGTTGCACTTGAGACACCCAGGAGAGTTGCCAAGTTTAGGTACTAAACTAGTCTTTTCATTTCACATTTGTTAGTACATCAAAGGCCTAGATCTACACTAGTTATTCCTATGATACCTCAGTCCAGGACACCTTCTCCAATAAGAAATATCCAACTTATTAATTATCCTATGTCTTAACCACCTTAGTTAGTCATATCTGCTATTACCATCCCAGGGGATGTACATAATTTAACAAGGAATCTAGAGAAGTAGCTACCTTATTTCTCCCCTTTAGGAAGAAGAATGGTAGAGGATTATATCAAGTCTTTCAAGGATACTTTAAGGTTAATGAATGTCATTGATGAATATGCTGCATGAATTATTTTCCCATTCACATTTTAGGATGATACCTATGATTGATACCTCAATCTATATAAAACTCAATTACTTCTTGGAATGCATATTAAAACACTTTTCTCACACAATTTAGACATGTAGTATACTAGCCCTAGTTTGGTGTATCAACATTTCACTAGTATGAAGAGAGATCCTAATGAGTCAATCTATGATTTTAACACAAGATTTCATAATATGCACACCTAGCTAAATCTAACATATAAACCAGAATAAACTCTGGCATTGGAGATGTACAAGAATGATTAGATCTAATTAATGTATTGTTTTTATGAATATCTACTGCTACCAACACTCTAGCGTTAACATATTAATAAGATATTAACATTTTTATACAACTCAATCTTCATGCACCAGGAACCCCTAACATTAATTTTAGTTTCCCATATTTGAATCAAGTGCCTCATGTGAATCAAAATGTTCATGTATTCAACTAGAATTAGTTTTATACACTCCCTCCTTTGATTCAATAGACAACAAATCAAACTTATGGTTATATGAAAAATCATGTACAAATGAATGGTCATAAAATAAACTAGCATTCAATCCCATCCATTATTATAGTGGCCCAGGGTGTGGATTTTATGAAAGTAAAATTAGATTATATACATAAAATGGTTCAAAAGTTGATGAATGACTTCTTAGGCATTTAGAAGAAAATGTGTAATGGTACTAGCTAGAATAATAATCAAAATTATAGGTTACAAAGATATAATAGACTGTTCAATCAATATGCAAATAATGTAGAACAATAATAGCCCAATAACTTACCAAAATTCAATATAGTGGAAACAACTTTGCCCAATTGATGTATAATTCATATTACATCACAACATGGTTAACTTGAATGTGTTTAGTTTTTTTCAACATTTTAAATCTTTCAAAGGGAGATTGGTGAGGTAGGATTTGATTAATAACCCACTAGAGTTCCCCCATGAATCTAGTTCTTCAAACACTACTATGATTTTTGATACTCATGATTTTCCCTTACCAAACAAGGATGAGAATGTACCAGAGGATAATTATGATGAGGTACATGACTTACAATAGTACCAAAAAGGCAATTATAATATGATTAACAAGCAACCCTTCACAACATCTACTCCTCTGAATAATACAATTATTTTACCAAATTTGAAGGTTGATAATAATCCACCTCCCCAAAAAGGGAATGATCAACCCCAAAATAAGGAGGAACAAAGAAAAGGAGAATACAACATCATTAAATATATGAAGAAGATTAAATCAAATGTCACTCTTCATGAATTAGCTCAGATCACTAAATAGAAGGAGACCCTATGGAGGTTTATCACAGAAAATACTATTGCAAAGAAGATAAAGGTTGCTTATACAGATGTCATATACAAGAGTAAGCCATAAGTTCCTCCTTTATTATTGAATATTAGAGCATTCAAAAAGAATATTCACAATTTTTAGTTGATTATGGAGGTTTATTTACTTTAATGCCAACTTCTATTTGTCAAAATCTTAGATTGATTCCAAGCCCATCTAATAATATAGTATCATAGTTAGAAAATATAGTGGTGCCTATAGTTAGATAAATAAATGGCATATAAATTCAAGTGGCATGTGATCCATGGGTATATATTACTATTGACATACTTGTGGTAGATATCCAAAAGGGATAAAAACCCTTCCTAAGTAGAGATTGGTCAAAGATGTTGAATGGGTATGTAGAAACAAACTTCTCTCATATTTGGTTACCATGGAAAGGTGTTGCAAACTAAATTTGAATTGATTAGGAACCAAGGATGAAGTACCCCATTATAGATTACAATACTAGGAATGAAGAGGTAAGCTACAAATTTCCTAGCCTTTAAATTTATACATTTACTATAAAGTATGAGGTGTAATAACCAGAAGTCTGGGGACCTTCCTCATTATGGACTCTCCATTTTGATGGTGCAAGATCTAAGGGTCAGATATTGGTGTTGAATTGGTTTATCCACAAGGTAATAAATACATGGTGGCATATAGGTTATAGTTCCCTTGCATAAAAAATAGAGCATAATATGGGGCATTAATTTTGGAATTGCAATTTGGTCTAAAAAATAATGTCAAGTAGTTGTTGATATATGGAGATTTAGAGCTATTAATTATTTAGGTCAAAAACAAATAATAATACAATTTATTATATCTAAATAGGTACAAACATATATCTTGGGATTTTATTGAGTCCTTTAAGGCCTTCAATATAGTGGTTATTTTTAGAGAATAAAACTAGGCTATTGATTCATTGGTTGCTTCAGCTTCCAACTTAGCACCCTTGCAAGAGTCTAAGGTGAAAAGGTTTTGAATTGAGCTAGTACCTTATCCATATCTTCCTAATAATGTGGAAAATTTATAGGTATTTGATTATGACCAACATATTATCCTATTATTGACTAATTTAAGACAATTTGAGTCTCAAATCATTTATGATAGGGAGATCAATTATCTATGCTAGGATAAATTGGGAGAAGGAGAAGTCATTAAGTTGAAATAAAACTATCTTCCTTTAGGAATGATTTATTTGGAAAGGGAATTTGATCTGGATCCCCAAGCCTAGTATAAAATTTATCCTAAATTAAATAAATTTGAGATTAATAAGGAGAATTTAAGGGAAGAGAATGAATCCATGTTACATCAACATTAGACTCAGTTACACTCTATAAAAAAGAGAAAGGGTGAAGGATTTACTCAGCTAATATAAAGCTATGATTACATGTACATATGAAGATTTGAATTCATTTAACCCAAGGTTCATCACCCATACAATCCCACTGAATCTAGACCATAAGCCATTCAGGTAAAGATAGAGGCCATTCAATCCTATCTTGGAGCCTTTCATTTAGAAGGAAATGAAAAACCTACTAAATGCAAAAATAGAGTTCCCTATTAGACATTATACCTAGGTTGCCAACCTAGTTCGATTCAGGAAGAAGAATGGGGAAATTAAGATGTGTTAATTTCATGAAATTTAATAAATCTATTAATAACTACAACTACCCTTTACCTTCCTTGGATGAGGTGATCTAAATATTAAGTGGTTCTTGAATGATGTCTTTCTTGGATGAATTTTTAAGATATAACCAGGTGCTAGTTGAATTTAAAGATAGAATAAATACTGCATTTACCATAGAGTGGGGTACTTATAAAAAGAGGAGGATGACTTTTAGAATAATTAATGTAAGAGATACCTTTAAATGAGAAATGAACCATGAATTCTAAGGGCTTATAGGTAAATGCATAATCATTTACATGGATGGACTCATTGTTTCTTCAAATAATAGAATCAATCATGTAGGCCATATATGGTCAATATGTAGAAGGCTTGACATCTCTCTAAACTCCAAAAGGAGCATATTTTGTGTTACTAAGAGAAAGCTCTTTAGCCACATTATCACCAAAGAAGGAATTAAAATTAACCTAAATAGAGTTTAAAGGATTTCAAAGATTGTGTTCCCAAATAATAAGGAGCTCAAGTATTTATTTAGAAAGATAAATTTCATGAATAAGCTTATGTAAGGCTTCTCATAAATTATTATACCTATGAATCCAATGCTCAAGCAATATAATAATGTGGAGTGGACATCAGAGGCTTGAAAGTATTTTCAAGACATCAAAGATGCAATATCTTAGGCCTTAGTATTAATAATTCTAGACATCGCTAAATATTTCTTCTTATATTCATTCACTTCAAAACATACAATTGTCATTGTGCTTACTTAGAGGAAGGATTAAATTGAGCACCATATTGCATTTATGAGCATAAATTGAAAAGAAGCAGAATTCAATTATTCCATGATGGTTAAGCAAATCTTTGCCCTTGTCAAAGTGGTAAAGAAATTTTGACACTACATATTAAGGAAAAATACCATTTCCATTATATTAGACCCTAATATCAAGATCACTTTGGGGCATAAAAAACTAGGAGAGTGTAGAGGAAAATGGTTGGAAAAATTGTAGGAGTTTGACATAGAATTCAAGCCTACTAAAATTATCAAGGGAGAGGGCATCATTCAAATTATGACTAAGCCTGACCCACACATTACCATTGAGGAGTTTTGTGAAATTCAATATCTATAAGAGATTTGTATACTGACATCATTCAATATTTACTCATTGATACTTGTTCCTCAGAGCTTAATAGAGAACAAAGGAGAGATTTGATGCTCAAAGTTGATCACTACATGATTATAAAGGGAATTCTTTATAGAATAAATTATGAAGGCATCTACCTTAGATGCATATCATGAGAAGAATCTCAATAAAATTTAGAGAATTTACACCGAAAGATAGGCAGTGGTCATCCACCTAGACACACGACAACCCATGAGATTCTCAGAATGGGTTAGTACTAGCCAACCATTTTTTAGGGTGTACATGTTCATGTAAGAACATGCCATGAATTTTAGGTCTTGTCAAAAGGATAATTACATTAATTAATGCCATTGTATCTTGTTATTTAAGGAAGATCATTTTCTCAATGGGGCTTAAACTTCATCAATGTCATTAACCTAGATTATTCATTTAGCCACAAATTTGTACTCACTATCATAGGTTATTACACCTAATGGATTGAAAAAGTGGATATGAGGCATTATAAAGCACAAGATGTAATCAAATTTCTTGAGGATCACATCACAACTAGATTTGGTACCCCTATTTCCTTAGTTGATGATAATGGTCCAATATTCTAATCATCAAAATTCACTAAATGGGCCCATGATAATCATATCACCATCAAGTCATATTCTAATCATTACTTACAAGGAAATGGATTGGATGAATAAAAAAATAAGAACCTAACTGATTCCATTAAAAATTTAGTAGTAAATAAATCCATATAGTGGTATCACCTACTAAAATATGCATTATGTAATGATCTAACAAGATACAAGCATGCCCTCAAGGCTTTGCCTTACTTGTTGGTATATCGATGACAACTAGTTTTCCCAATCATGATCAAATTTCCAATGCCTCAATTTATGTAGGAGCACATGGAACCAAGTAACAAAGTGTAATATTGATTATTATACATAATAGAGATGGAAGATTCAAATACTAAAGCCTTTCATAATTTCATCAAACATCAAGATGTAGTCAAAAGGTGGTTTGGAAAAAGAACAAAATTTAAATTATTCAAAATATCTGACCTAGTACTCCTATTGGAAAAATACCATGAAAATAAAGGACATCATGATAATTTTACCCCTTATGTATTTGGCCTTATCAAATCTTAGAGATCCTTGGTAATAATGCTTTTCATTTGAGTGACCTTTAAGGTAAGGAATTGACATATCCAATTAATGGATAGATTTTGAAGCACTACTTCATAGTTGTACCATTTGGATATTTCCATGAGTAATAACAAGTGTTATGGTAGAGGTAATAGTGTAATATATTTACTTCTTTCATAGTTAGTTTTCCTATTTCTAGGTTAATATTTCTTATTTATATCACTTTGCTTTCGTTAGTTTAATTCCCTACTTTCTAGATTAGGTGTCTTTTATTTTCTGACAATCTGATTATCTTGGTATACTTTATAAGGTACCCAATCCATTAAAATTCTTATCCATACTTGAGGATAAAATTTAATTCCATGAGGAAGGTTCCAAAAGAAATAGCTAGTAAGGGAAGGGAATAAAATGGTGCACATGAATCGATTTGTTTTTAGGTTTTACACCCTTATATTTGAGATCTTTAGGATTTAAGTGTGCAATACAAAATTAATCATGGTTATGTTACTACTAAATAATTCTATTAGGTATATAAAATTGGCCCTCATTACTCCATACAAATTTAGAAAGGTTCCTCATTTTCACTGGGTCAAATGTACTTCTCATGATAATGCTTATTTAAGGTAAAACCATTGATACAAATGTAGTTGATAGATACAATATGGTAAACTTATGCCCTCACATACACTAGCTCACTATGGTTTCTACTCTCCTTATTCCAACCATATTCTTAAAAAAATATAAATAAAATGAGGACCAATGCATCCTAAAAGAGTGATTAATAAATATAAATAAAATCTAAAGGTGATTAAAGACTCACATGATGAAATAAGACCAATGTATCACGCATCATACAAGAATATAGGAGGAGAAAAGAGGAGGAACTAAAGGTATATTTATCATGGATATGGATGCCTTGATGGCAACAAAGAAATACTTGAGATTCTAAGAAAATAGAATGAAACCTATAGTTATTCCAAGTCTTTACTAAAATCCTCACAATAAGGGTAAAAGGAAAATCACTTTATCACACACAGATTCAGTGTATAAGCAAGGCAAGTATGTTGTATGTAGTTATTTGGAGTCTCTTTCATGTTTTTGATTCAATTATTCCCTTATGAAATGGTTCATGTTTGATTTTTAATATCTAACCAAAGGTTATGGGTTCTTAAATACTCAATATTATTCCCCTTGTGAGTCACCATTTATTGTACTCAGCATATCCCCATTCTCTTATTTTCATTTCATAGATATTTATATGTGCACCTAACTCCATTGTTTGGTATAAATGCAAGGGCACATTTTCACATGTTTAGTTTATTTAGACTAATCTATTAATATTTTTTAAAAGTTTTGCATATACACATGTTTTTGGAGTATGTGTAGTGATTATAAAGTTTCTGGTTTCACGTATTTTGCGTTTTTATAATAGTGTTCTTCACATGTTTTTTTGTCATTGGAACTATTGTTCAGAAGTCAACTTTACACATTTTCTTATCCTTTACATCTATTTAACTTCACAAAAAATGTTCATCAAAAATTTTGATTGCAAGTTTTGTTCACAGATCTAGTATTTTTAACTTTTTCCATTATTTATACATGTCTTTGGCATTTGTGTTTATCATATATTTTGTTTAGAACTCTATTACTTCAAAACTTTTGAACTTCCTAAAAAATGTTCGGTGGTTCTATTCAAAATTAGGTCTTCAGAGAAAATGTTTGGCAAAAGTAGTTGGAGAAATTGTTCATAAGTGGGCTTTATAACTTTTGTTCGTAGGTCTTATTCAGGATTTGGTTTTCATCAAAAAAAATTGGAATTGTAATTCATAACTTAATTTCAATATCTTGGTCTTTGGATAAAATGCTCAAAAAATACATTTTGGAACTTATGTTTAGAACTTAGCCTATGGAAAAAGTGTCCTTTATAGGCTACATAAAAGGTGTCCACCATAATTATTCAAAATTGTGTTCATGAAATGTGCTCAAATCATAATAATTTGGGGTTGACCCTATTCCAACACAACATCTAACACCTAAATCTTGAATTACTCCATGACATAGATGAATTCAAGTAAATAAGTGACAAGGTGAAACTTGTCAAATGAAATGATATGGCATTTCTTTGAATTTATAGAAATCCTACATGTCATACCCACAAAAATAAAGTGGAAAAGTTTGAATTGAATGAGTAAAACAAGCTTGGAGATATTAGGCATTAATGGTACATGAAATAGAATTGACTACAAAAAGCTATATCATGAAATTGAACACAAAAATTGTGCCTATTGATTATTAATGACTTTGAGATAATTTACATCCTTGAGAGAACTCAAAACCCTATCCACCTGTATCCAAAATTTGAATTACTTCAAGAAGAGACAAGTTATTAAATTAAATAACTAGAACTCTATGAGCATAATACATTAACAATGTTTTATTCACCTAGGATATTTAAGGGAGTATAATCACCTTCCAATTTTTTAATCAAAGACTCCATGGAATACACGAACATGGTTTTGATTTGATAGTGTTCAATGGTGATTATTCCAACTATTCATCTCTATGTGATGTAATCAATAAAGTAGACATGGATATATGTGAATAAAATATAACACTAGTGTAAAGGTAATTGGTGGTAGATTTGTTCCCACTTAAATGATAAGGATTCCACTTTGAAATAGCCAAGCCTAAGGTGATGCCTTACACAGACCTACTGTGGGATTTGTTCTTTGTAGGGAAGGTAACTATTGGTGGTATTTTACACCACATAGACCATAAAACTATCATTTCATACATTTTATGAGACACTTTCAATAGGTACATGTGTTTTCCTATTGTAGATTCTACATTTGACTTACGTAGAGTTGTATCTTGGAAGAAGAAGAACATAATTAGAAAAATGCTAAGAAAATGGATTATCCCTAGGGAAACTATTGTCCTCAAGGGAAAAAAGCCAATACCTATCACCAAGTTTTAGATGGGATTTTGTATTATAATGGCTCTATTAAACATATTTTATGGTTACCCTAGCCTCCACTTTCTTCACCTAGAGTGGGTACCATGTCTATATTCATTAATGTCCTTAGAGTTAACTTTCACCCTAGGATAAATAATTATCATGAGGTTATAGAAATAGGTATTACATAAATATAAGAGGCCCATGGGATGTTATTTATACATGATGTCTTACCTTTTAGATGCAGTCATGGGCTCAGTATACATGCTTAATAGATTGCACTAAAGGCCAGCTCCAAATTACATGAAAAGTTAGATATGTGACTCCTATTCATTCTTCCACATCTATGCATATACAAAGAACATAATCATAGTTTTAGAGGATGTGTATCCCCAGGTATGGTGAGTAATTTATGAAGGACCATTTCCTAAAATATCAAAAAGCATTATTGATACACTTATATAAATAAGAGACTATTAGCTCTACCCTAACTATATAGTGATCATGGTCATAGGGAACAAATTTGCCCCATTATGTCTCCCATAATATGTGATAGATAAAATATCCTAATAGGATATTGTATACTAGTTATGGTGGGGCATTGATTAGGACTTAAAAAATAAGAACATATTTCATGGCTCTCATTTGATGATTGTTTGAATGTCCTATACCAACTAGAAGCATTTTAGAGAGATTGGAAAAGCCTAAGAGTACTATTTATTGGCCACCCTACCACATAGATATTGGGACTCTCATGGTTGGATTCAAAAGCATATATAAGGTCTGGGTATCTCATACCATCATAAACCTTATGACCATGACTTTTTTATTCTTGATTATGAAGGATGATGCTCAAGTTAAAGAGAGGGATCAAATCACTAGACCGATTGAGGATTTATTGAAAATAATACAAGGAGATCCTTTAATTACAATTATAGATGCATGGGTCAGGCCTCCACCTCTAATTAGATGGGTTGATACAAATTTTTGTAATAATAGGCCTTCTCAACCACCCTTGATAGATGGGAACCATCTTAAATGTGACCCATCATGATGACTACTATAAAACAAGAACATGGTGTGGAGGAAGATCCATCTATTCCAAGTCCATCATAACAGGGGCCACCCCAATCTAAGGTGCCACCAATCATAATGAAAGCTATGAAGCAAGAGCCTAAGGAATAATAAGTTCTTAATATTATGGGTTCTCTTGAGAGAGTAAAAGACCTAATTTGCATTGACTCTTTTAATTTAGAAGACCCTAGTCTTCCTACTTCTTCATATATTGTGATTGAAAGTGTGTAAGTTCCAACTTTCACCACTTAGATAGCTCCCTCCTTAGCTTAAATGGTAAGTCTTTTTTAAAAGAGGAAACCTAATGCCCATGGACCTCCTATGAGCACAACTATCGACACA
The DNA here is from genome assembly GCA_037957365.1 of Torreya grandis. Taxonomy (NCBI): domain Eukaryota; kingdom Viridiplantae; phylum Streptophyta; class Pinopsida; order Cupressales; family Taxaceae; genus Torreya; species Torreya grandis. Next base: position 2,051,242 of record JARHVA010001563.1, on the reverse strand, counting down.
CCATATATTAAAGGACCTTAGGGGCATGAAGATCCATCTATAATAATTGAAATTATTGATGAATATGAGGAGGAATAATTGTAAAGAGCTAAGTTCCTAAGCCTCTAAAAAGCAAAAGTAAAAACACCACTAGAGGTTGATAAATTAGGTGAGGATATAACTCCATCTATCTTTTTAGATCTTGTTATTTCTTCAATTCTAGTTGTTTCAATTATTTTTCCTAATTCTATTGGTTCATTTAATCCTATCTCTCTTATTCTTGATGTCCTACCACCCCCAATGGCTCCCAAAGTTGAATTTGTTTCTTCTAGTCCTATTGTCTCTATAACCCCAACTATTTATAGTAATGAGGTTGTTTCTTTAGCACCATTTGTGTACACTTATACTATCGTTACCTCTTTCACCATTCCCTCATATACCATTGAGTCCAAAAAGGTTCATATTAATAAGACTAGGGGAGCCTTAGTAAGTGAACAATTACATGTGTCTTCCACCTAATTCATATTTCCAATGTTTTATTTTATTCCAATCCAGACCATTGATATGGTTTCATCTAAGAATTATGGGAAGAATAAATCTATATACATAGTTCATCCAATGCCTTAGTTAAGAGGTATTGCTTAGTATAAGATCATCAGGTCATAATTACTAGACCCATTATAGGAATAAACTTTGAGTTAATATTCAAGAGACCTTATGGATGAGACTACAGCTGAGGACACTCATCCAACTAACTCCACTTAATTGGTGATCCCATAGTGGGTCACATAGTTTGAAGTTCAAGCCTCCAAAAGGCCAAATTTAATAATAACTAAGATACCCACTGTAACTCCAATCTTTGACAAATCTACAATGACAATCCAATAGTTCAAGAAGAGGAAGATTGAGGATGATTCTGGGAGGGGCATAGTTTTTGAAGAGAGACAAGTTATCTTCTCTTTATCTAGGAGAAAGAACATGAGACTTGGACAGTATCCTTATAATGAAGATTTTAAATATTATTTGGAAACACAAAAATAAGATTTGTTGAAACTTCATGACGGGACTGAGCAAACTAGAAGGGAGCTACAACAAGAATTAGAGTAAGTCTAATAATAACAACAAATTGTTCATGTTCTTAGAGAAATTGAGGGAGATGTCCAAAAAAAAATTTAATATTATATATTTTATTAGATAAATGAGATTTAAATTATCTCCTTATATTATTGAGATGGCCAAATTATTTAATTATTTAAAATAAGATGAGAATAAATTGATTTTTCTTATTCAATATAATAAGAATAAGGACCATATCCATCTCAATTTGATGACACCACTAGAGGTAGACAATGCCCTTAACTTGGTGGTCATCCAAATGTAGGAGGCAAGAGATTGGATTGTAATTATAGAGACCCTGATCCCAAAATTTATAGAACATGAGAAACTAGTTTTTTATATCTTGGATTAATTAAAACTAGCTCAGGCCCTAGATTCCAAAGGAAAGTTAATTAGTAGGGATGATTTTGGTCAACTCCTCCAGTAAGATTTGACTAATTTCAAACAAAATATTTAAGGTCCAAAATTAGTATAAATTGAGGTCAAGCTAAATTTTTCAAGAAAGAAATTTATAGAGGTTGAAATATTTTAGGTGGAATATAGAGCTACCAAGACCAAGCATGCACAATTTCTAGCACAAGTTAATAGAGTGAAGACATCCCTCTTGAACATGGATATCATCAAGTTGCAACATGTTATGGGTTACAAACATTACCAAGATTTCAAGGCCAAAAATAAGGCCAAGGCCTTAACTTCTATCTCGACTCCAGTTTCCTACTTGATTCCACCTTCTAGTTCAACTCTACCATCAACTTCAATACCTCTTTCCACATTGATTTCAACCATGTAACCACCAATTTTGAATAAACCTTAGTTATCTAAAGTTAATTTTGTATTTCATTTTCCACATAAGATTGGTCTATGTAACTACAGTTTATTCATACTTGGCATATATATGTGGTAGTTAGCTAAAGTAGTTTTTAAGAATACACATTTTGTATGGCATCATGTGGGTGAATCTATGTTTGGACATAATTGTGATTCAAATTAGAATTGAGGTTCTAATCATTAACATGTAAATTATATTTTTGCATCAACTTAGAGGATGAGGTGATCCCTCCAAAAGTCTATTTATATTTTTAAATCCCTCATTTCAAATGGGCTATAAAATTATCAATATAGGAATAAAGTCATTTCTTATTGTCAGGCAACTGTGTAGATGCATTTCCATTCCAATTATATGTAATCAAGTGTTTATTTTCTTGATTTTTTGATTTGTTAATTCAAAATGTGTAACATATATAGAGATTTCCTTTTGTGATCACCAATATCTACTAGTTTAAGATGTGTAACAACTATTGAATAATTAGCAAGTATTATTGATTGTATGTAAATAGGTTGGTTATTTCAATTTTTAGAGTGTGTAGAAGTATTTTATTTGATGTAGTATTCTAGGTGTGGTCATCAACTACATTAGATACCTTTTTTATCCAAGCTATAATATCCTAAGTAAAGGTGTGCAATAACTACTCTAAAAAGAGCAACCTTTAGTTGAGATCTTTGAGTTCCCTATATTATATCTTCCCAAAATACATAATTGTGTTTGTATGTGAGTGTGAAATAGCTACTATTAGTAATTATTAGTTATAAAATACTTGTCCACAAAGATAAAAACCTTGAAAGTAATACATTGAGACCATATAGCCTTTTTTTATTTACACTTCCCCTTTTTGGAGTTTTTTTAAGACCTACCCACTTTAGAATAAGGTCCATCCATCCAAATCAAGTAGGTTTTAATTTTATTTTTAGGTTTCATTCATAGACACCTATTTATCAACCCACATGCTTAGCCTATTATTCCACCGTCTAGTTGTTTAACCCCTACTTGCAAGTCATGCACTGGACTAGAGTTTACCTCCATTGAGATCCTAAAATTTTATAAGCTACCTCATTAAATTTGGGAGTGTGCACAAGACCCACATTAATAATTCAATCTCTCTGATGGAGCTCTTAAAATGGCCACTATAACCACAAATAACTATGTCAGTCAGAGAAATATATTGCTCTCAATAACCCAAATGTTATAGAAGTGTGATAGTGCATATGTTAATACTTAACCCATTATCAACCATAACACTTTTAATAGGATTATGATCAATATAAGATCATAAAAAAAGTGCATATAAATCTGAATCATCTTGATAATCACCTAATTTGATAAAATGATGAGTGGTCTAGCTAGCATTATAGTATGATACACACCAATGATATTATGTAGGAGGTGTGCATCCTCTATAGTAGTGTTAGGATGTCAGTGGTGGATGTTACCGATACATATAGTAAACACTTGAAGTGTTTTCTACCTCATTAGATGTATGTTTGGGAAATATATCCAAAAATATTTACATTACCTTAGCTTCCATTTGTTGAGCTTTAGGTGCCTCTATAGGTGTTCCCACATTAATGATGTTTTCATCTATCTAATCTTATATCATATGTTTCAAGATAATGCATATATTTGTAATATGGTTTGGTGCCCTATGATAGTCATAGAATGCATTGGAATTATATCTCTTTGGAAGAGGTTGTGTTATAACAACATCTTTGATGGGAGGGGAAGATATGACATTGCATTCCAAGAAATACTATAAAACACATGTTAGTGTTTCTCTAAGATTGGTGAAAATTCTCTATGGAGGAGATGATAAAACCAAGTGAGGAGGTTGTTCTAAAGTTGTGTTAATTGTGGCCTTTTGATTGCTCTTATTTTTAGTGACCCTTAATCTATACCTTTATTTTTAGTGACCCTTAATTCTCTATGGAGGAGATGATAAAACCAAGTGAGGAGGTTGTTCTAAAGTTGTGTTAATTGTGGCCTTTTGATTGCTCTTATTTTTAGTGACCCTTAATCTATACCTTTATTTTTAGTGACCCTTAATTCTCTATGGAGGAGATGATAAAACCAAGTGAGGAGGTTGTTCTAAAGTTGTTTTAATTGTGGCCTTTTGATTGCTCTTATTATAACTCTTAGTAGTTGATTATGATCCAATTGTGTACTTTATTTTCCCCATAGAAAGAAGTTTGACTTACCTTTATTTTACTATGTGGCATAAATATGTGAATGTTGGAAACTTCTTGAACATGATAGCTTTATGCAGTGATGGTAGTAAACTTTATCTGAATATGTCCTAGAGCTCTCTATCTACCATGGACATAGACATGTTTGACAATATATTTTTATATCACAAGACATATTTTGTAATAGGCTCATTGTATTTTTGCTTAAGTTGTGCCACTTGAGCATATGAGATATTTTCACTAATGTTAATTGAAAAGTATGTTAAAAAATTATCTACTAATGGATTGAATGTGATGATGGAATGATTTGGAAAATCATAGGACCACTATAATGCTTAGTCATTTATACTATGTGGAAGCAACTTAGTAAGAAGCCAATCATTGGACATGTAGTCCAAACATGCTACATATAAATCTCTTATATGGTTCTATGGGTCACCCTTATCATCATATAAATTAAGCTTAGGTTCCAAAAATCTAGATGGTAATGGATTTGCAGCTATGTGTTGTGCCAAAGGTGTATCTTAAAAAAAATGAGAATCTGAGGCATGTGATGGCTTACTAACACCCTGCTCAAAATGTAAGACCTTAGATTATGGATAATGAATCTCATGTGTAAAGGATTATACATCTAGAGAGGAGGAACTAGCCATAGGAGGTGTTTCCATTGTTGAAGGTTATCGATTTGATATGGGTTATTATACAACATGTGTTACCCCCAAAGTAGGTGTAAAAATATTTTTATCTATGGAAGTATAAGATTGACCATTATTTGATTTATTCTTTATTTCCATTATGGCTTGAAAAATATGTGCATGATCATAAGGTTATTCCCAAATTCTATATCTAAAACTTTGTACAATATAATCCCTATTAACTATAATATTTTCATTGTTAAGTAGGGGGAGAGTGTCTCAATTCCCATCTTATGTATCATTTTGATCTTGATTGTATTACTCATTTTTAGATGTGTTATCATTTAAGTCCACATAATTAGGGTGTGAAATATCAATGATGGGTGTTTTGACTAGTCATTTTTCCATGACATAAGCTTAAATAGAAGGAATCTAGGACTACTCAATAATATTGTCACTAAGCCTTGCACTTCTTCTTAATGGAAGAGAGATAAAAAAATTTGATGGCATATAGCAAACAAAGAGGAAGAGGGATGTTAAAATAGAATGTATGAAATTTGAAAAGCCTAACACAACAAATGAAAATTAGAAAAAAATGATACAAACTCTAGTAACATCTATGGCTAGGATTTGAGTAGTATTCGATGTGAGTTAGGTTCACCAAATGATTTAAATATTTAGGGTTGTAGCTTTTAAGCCCTAGGTTATTAAAGGGGTTAAGTATAGTAAAATAGTGTGGAAATATGCAATGAATAAAACCACCAATTTGTAGCATAATTGACCTAGTTTGACCTTTCTAAAAACAAAAATAAATGATGTAAACAAGTACTTAGCTAGAAATTGACTGAGATGGGAGATATGACAGTTGTAAACTAGGATAAGATCTCAGTATCATGGATATGATATAGGTGTCAAAACCCTTCCTAAATAGTAGTGACCTAATTAGATAGTAGTGTCAATAGTACTAGTATCCTCCATTTGGCACTAGTGTCTTATGTTTAAAATTATTCTAAGCTTTTGGGTGCACCTGTGTTTGAGTCAGACAAACTTGTTGCTATGCACACAAGTTTTGATTCCCTATTGGTGACCTATTTTGACTACATCTATATGCAAACCCTAGGCTTCAATGTTTTTATGGAATCCAATTTTGCACAAGTATCAAAGTGTGATGTTAGTTGGGTAGTCTAGGCATCCTTAACACCCTATTGTGATGAGAGTTGCCTACATACCAATACTCTAAGGAGGGATCAAGCTCGATGTAGTTCTCCCCACCTAAGTGATGGTACAAGTGCAAGTGAATACTAGTATGAATGTTAGTTTGAATGAATTTGGGTGGAGATTGAGATTTAAAATATGTGTATTTTGATATTGGGATGGTTATAAATGACTATATGTAGAAGTAAAGAAGGATAGGGATTGATAACCTTGATTGTGTATAACTTGTTCTGACTTAATTTGTGTTATTGCATCTTATTTCCATATAGTGAATAATGGGATAAAATTCATATATATATATATATATATATATATATATATATATATATATATATATATATATACACATATATATATATACATATACATATATATACATATATATATATATACATATATATATATACATATACATATATATATACATATATATATATACATATATATATATATACATATATATTTATAGTGATTTTAAGTGTCGTAAAAGAGGTCTAGGTCAACCCTAGGTGGTTTCTGATTTGAAAAGATATCAGTTGGTGGTGAAAGCTAGGAAAAGGATAATAGCATGCAAATTGGGACACTAGTGTTATTATCTCTACTATCCAAATTAGGGTGTTAGTGTCCAGATGGCATAAGCTTAGGTACTAGGGAATAGGATGCTAAAGTGAGGGTCTAGGACTACTTTAGGCATGTTTAGGGATGCATGTGGCCCCCATAAAGTCTAGATAAGATCTAAATAGGCCCTAAGATAGTTATAGGGATAAGTTAGGGATGGATAGTCTTAAGTAACACTCTTAACACTCAAGTTTAATTTTTAGATGATTAAAAATTCATATAAATCTTTAAGGAAAAATAAGGTTCATATATATTTTTTCATTTATCAATCCCTCCACCCTTTCATCACTATCATTCGACATAATTCCTAAAAATTTGAAAATTTGAGTATATAGGGAAGTTACACCTATGTATAAGGATTTAATTATAAACATGTTTGATTAATAATATAAATCATTTTCATGTACTATCCATATACCATGTACCTCCCTCTCTTACATACATTAATGTCTCTTTCATGTACCACTAAGTATATAAATAGGATAAGACTCTTTTACATACTTAAGAGTATATAGGAATGACATGTATATTGATATGTTTGGTATATTAGATTGATGATATATATACAAGGAATTTTTTTTAATTTATAAGACACCAAGACATCTCCCACATGCAGTTTGTTCAAATGGTTGTATATAGACCAAGATTTTTTCTACTAGATACACAACTTCGTGGTGACAATTATGTTGTAATATGATTGTAATTCAATAATGAAAATCTTAGGTGTAATTATATGAGATATTTTATCTCATAATTTTAGATAGAGATTCTCCATAGAAGATGAAGAGTCTTCATGGAATATGAAAGGAATAGTCACTTGCATGGCTATTTAATATTGCAATCTTTTCATTTTCATTAAAGCAATATGCAATAACTTTGGTTTGAACCAAATATCATTTTTATTATCATTCCAATCTTGGGCTAACATTGGTATCAGATCACATACTCTATTTTATTCATTATCCATTTTTCCTCTTTACTTTTTTCATTATTATCCAATTAAATGTTCTTAAAATTAGTCTTTGCATTGTTTACTATTATGTGTTACTGACAGACTATCATAGAAGGAAGTTTTTGTCATTAGTAAGGTATTTTAATCTAATTATATACTATAATGAGGTGTATTTATTGTTTTAATACATTTTTAAAGGTATTTAATACCTAATATCAAGGTGTTTCATCTATTAAAATGGATTTTTGGTCATTTATATGTAAATTAATTGCACACTTGTCATATTTTTTATAGTTTCTAACTATTGTGTGGTTGTGTGTCATCTATTTTAAACTATTTTAAAGATTTATAACATGATTGGATTCATATTACTATATATTATTACAGTTATATGATATTATTACATTTTCATGGGCTATATGGCACATTTTGCTGTTAAGTGCAAGACTTGGTATTTTAAGGCACTTTTATTTTTATCATTATCTAAACTAATGTGGAATAAATAAATTGTAATTTATTATTATTTACAACATTAATACAAGGTGAATTTAGGCCTATTATCTATTATTTAGTTATGTGGAAGCATTTACTTCTATTTTAGAGGTGTGTGGAGCTATACATGCTCTCCACAAAGGGTGTTTAAATAGTCAAATACCCTTCCAAACATGAGATAAGTCAAATTTATTCATTTTATTCTCATTTTCCTCAAATAAAATCATGATTTTTTAATGGAAAACTTTCCCACAAGGGAATAACATGAATATTTTTTTCACTTATTAAAACTACATAAATGTCAGTTGAAAACTAGAATTAATTTTTATTTTCAAAATTAAGCTAAATCTACAAAATAAATCAAATTGTGAAAAACAAAATGAATTTACAATGTTCAATCTCAATAGTTCATCATATATACATTTATGATTCAAGTCATTGTAATCAAACTACTACAATTATAGCCTAATATAATTACAATAAAGATGTCTATGACATGGTCATTATAAAATTTTGGGGATAAATAAGGAAAACATTATTTTTCCATTCCCTTTGATACCCATTTATAAATATTGCTATATGTCAATCCTAAAAAATGATAAATATCACTCTAAGTATATAGGGTAATCATAACATACGAGGACTTCTCATCAAGTGGGTGTCACAAATAGAGAAAATCATTTTCATGTACTTCTTAGGTACCATTATCAAAATGTTACAATGTTTTAACCTCTATGAGTCCAAGTTTGTACCATGTTTCCCTTATCCTAGAAGTGTATATACGTTTCCATAGTTTATCCTTTCCCTTACATTGCTAAATTATGAGTTAAAATCCATTTCTAGTCACCTCAGAGAAATTAAGGTTTCCTAACATAAATTAAGTCTTTTGCAGATGTTAAGGTTTCTATTATAGCCAATGGGGGTCTTTTCAAATCTCATTTCTTTCCTAAGTTTTTAGAGGGAGTGAACTAGAGTCCATATAAGGTCTTGTAGGGTCTTCGGCAAATGAAATGTCCACTCCATGAGGTCATCTAGTTTCATGAGTTTTATCTATACTTGAAATTGCTTCTTAAAGGTTTTAAAGTCATTTCCAAGATGAATATGAAGTATGGTACATATAATCAGTACTTTTAAATCATGTAAATATGTTTTCTAATGTCCTTAATGTAGATCAAGTTAGAAGTTAGTTATAATTTGAAATTTCAACACTCAAAGAAGGAGAAATTGAGATAAAAAGGGAATTTTTGACCACTTGTATGGTCATCTTCAAGAGTGAACATATGAAAAGTGACTTTCCACCTTTTCAATCCTTTTAAATGTTCAGATAGTTTTCATAGGTTCAAAAATGGTAATATATTTAGTTTCCACTTCATTGGGTCCCTTGGCAACCTTGCAAGGGTCATGTCTAAGTGCTTGTTTCATATAGAAAATGGAAATATGGATCCTACAATATTAACAAGGTATGCAGACCCCAATGGTATTGAGATTCATGGAATTGGTATTTAGGTCAAGCATCCTATTCTTTATGAACAAATGTTAAGAATGTTAAGTTGGAAAAGGCTCTAAAACCCACCACCTTGATTTATGGGCAGTTTTATTACAAATGTGAACTTTTTGTTGTATAAAAATGTTATAAGACCTTGCACAAGGTCTGCGCGGTCTTTTATTTCCATCATAAAAACTCATTTGGTGCATAAAAATTTAATAGATCTCCATGTTTCTTCATGTTATATATTTGTCTCATTGGGTGGTAGTAATTAATGTGACAATGAGCATTGCTAGAACCTATATAATTTTGTAACATAAAAGCACAACCCACATAACTCTTATAAGGTTTCAATAATGTCTCATAATGTTGGGTTTCCTAATGACTTAGTGGTCATGGAGAGAGTGTACCTACAGCTATCCCTTTTGAGACACCTACAAATGATATATATAAAATATGGGGATAAACACACTATTAAATATTATAATATAGTAAGTACCACTATTGGACTGAGCAAAACACTTAGAGTTTTAATCTTAGTTTAGAGGTTTCAAGAGGGATCTCATACATTACAAGCCCTATAGAATTTTTAAGGTCTAAATATAGAATTCATAAGAATATCCCAAAACCATAATGATAATATAAATATCTTAAGGTGATAAGACAATCTTATCATAGAGATTCAAAGACCCCATCACAAGATATAGTCACCTAGTTGTATACTATTGGCCTAGATTGTCTAGTCATGAGAGAGGTTGATGTTTTGAGGCTTCTATAGGCATTATCTCACTTTGTGAATGGATAGAGAGTATGGTTATGAGTGTAAAAATATATCCATGGTCACCTCAAATTCATATAAGTAAAAATCATATTCAATGTTTTGTCTCGGACCTTGCTCACTCCATTATCAAGGGACAATCTTGAGACTAAGGAGTCTATTTGAACCTAAAACACAAAATAAGAATGTCAAACCACATAGAGGGATATTGAAGTGATAGACAAAAATATCAAAGGTCTCAATACAAAACCTCATTTTTTTATCCAAATTCCCTTGAGGGCTAGCAAGGAGGTGACAGGCCTATAACCTCAAGTCACCTAACCAATGTACCAAATGCATATAGTGGAGTGATAGTCATTGTAAAATAATTTATAATAGTGAAGAATATTATTTTTAAAGGTGTCTAAATATCTCCTAGTAATAGAATTGAGTTTTAATCCCCATAACCCAAATTTGACCTCTCTCAAATTTAAGAGTGTTAAGTCTGTTACCTAAGGAGCAACTTCACACACTCACACCATCTCTCACACTTTGCATGGGAATATGATCCATTTGGAATTTGGTGTGGGGGGTCAGTCAAAAAAATTCTCCAAGTGGAATGAGGCAAAGTGGTGGTTGGTACATTATGAATGATCGTTAAGACCCCAAATAGGTCTTAAACCCTACTAAAACCCTTGAATGAATGTGATTTGAGATTTATCTTATAACGAATCAAAATTAATTTTTTGGATATATAAACATTTTAACATTGTAAACATCTCTCTGATGGTCCCCACCATGAAATTGGATGTTGATATCACATGCATGGACATACTAAGTGCCCTCTCTTTTACAAGTTTTGATGAGATTAAGGGGTATAGACATGGATGAATGATTGAAATTAATTACACAAGATACCATTGGATGTTTCATAACTCCTAAATACATAAAATACTTTCATATTCTCATGAAAATATTCCTACAAGTCTACACAAAGAAGATAATTTTAGGTGTACTAGGAACGCGAGACCTAACTACCTAGTTTGGAAATAATAAAAGGTTGTGATGCCTTGAAGGCCTTCTTCATATGATGAAGTGATTATTATGTTTGATAAAATTATCTTAATACTTTTTCCAAGGTTCCATTCAATTTTCATGGCTATTCAAATAAACTAGCATGTGCAATTAGGCCTAGCTACTAACTAGTGTAAAACAACCAATATTGAAGTGACTTCTTGAGAAGAATGGTAAGTGTTTCAAGGTGTCAATTAGAGTATTCATAGCCATAAATATGTGGTTATATTATATTTTATGATTTTAGTGGTTAGTTACAAGTTATATAACAAATTGTCAGATGATCTCTTCACTGCTCAAGATCACAGACTGCACCTCATGAGTTAAGCTAACTCCCCCTTCCAATAAATCATGTTTGAAGGGAATATAATGATGCATATATCTTTCTGAGGTGTAAATATACCATTTTACATGAATATCCATTAAATTTCAATGAATATTAATAATCTTCCTTTAATATGGTTAGATCAGTTTTCAATAAGACCTATAAGCTCCTCAAGGACTAACTCCTTCTAACTTGAAGGTAGTTTGAAAAAGACTTGGAGATAAAGTAACATATGTTCAATATTTTAGATTATTATTTATAAATATTATTAATCTAACCAATATTTATTCATTATTGCAACCCCCAAATATTCCATCCTTGGCATGATATCTCTCTCTCTACTCTCTCTCTCTCTCTCTCTCTCTCTCTCTCTCTCTCTCTCTCTCTCTCTCTCTCTCTCTCTCTCTCTCTCTCTCTCTCTCTCTCTCTCTCTCTCCTCTCTCTCTCTCTCTCTCTCTCTCTCTCTCTCTCTCTCTTCTCTCTCTCTCTCTCTCTCTCTCTCTCTCTCTCTCTCTCTCTCTCTCTCTCTCTCTCTCTCTCTCTCTCTCTCTCTCTCACACACCACACACACACATTGGTACTATTAGTATACCTAGTTTGGGCATTGTAATCTATTCACAAGAAAGGTAGGATAAGCCCTACTATTTTCATTAGTCATATTTTCCTTATAAAATAAATTCAAACTGGTTCAAACATTCCAAGTTCATATTTTAGTGTGTTAAATGAGTTGTTGATAAATGTTAGTGAGAAAATTGCTTGTCTTTGTATCATGTCCTATTTGTGTACACTTAGGTATGGATACATTATCTTCTTTTAAGTCACTTGGATTAAATTAAAGTATGGTTTATATCTAAGTTTTTTAAAGTTTTAATAGTTTCTTATTATTCCTTTTAATCTCTTACCTTATTTTCTATACTTACATGGTATCTAGGTTGAAATACTTATGTTAGAAGTTCTCTATTGAAGCATAGACTAGATTGTATTTGTATGTATTTTAAGTGAAAGTATAGGATAGTATTGGATCAAATATTCTAGTGTATCACCTATTTTTTCTATTTTTATTGCAATTAGGTAGTTTTTTATCCCTTTTCATACATCAACTAGTTACTAAGGGAGAAATCAAGACAAATATATGGAGTTATCCCTTTCAACTAAAGGTTTACCCCACCATAGAAAACCCATAGGTATAGGGGTAATCCCATTATTTTACTCAATTAGAGTAGGATTGAACTACCTCTCCAAGGGTGAAAATTTGAGTGATAATAGTTCTGGTATGCCTAATGGGACATTTGTCCTAAGCACTTCTTGTCAATGTGAATGTTGGTCTTGACAATATCATAGCTACATAAGTGTTTCCTACTCAAAATTTATGAATCCATTGAAATTAAAACATTTGGTTTCAGACCAAGTTCTCATCTTTATGCTTCATGGCCACTACTAGATTATCTACTAGTATAGGTAATCATTCTACAAATCCACTCGCTCATCTTTATATTCCTCTTTAAGTTTGATACCCTGAGCCTTTCATGACACTTGAGAATCTTGAAGAAGATCTTAAAGAGCAATAAGACTTTAAAAATCAATGGGATCAACAGAGTAAAGAATAGGTTGAAGGTAATATAGATAGGCAACATTATTTCCTATGTTTTAATAATAAAAATCCCACAAAGCTTGTTTCTTATGATTATATCCCTCCTAATTCCACCAAGAGTGTCCCTACTTTCAATGGTGAAAGTCTTATCACCCCAATTTAAAAAATTAGAGACATATCCAACTTCTAAAATTTTCATAATAGCATAGAGATTAATATAGAAATCATATTGCTTGTCATCTCCCTTAGAGGAAAATCCCTTGATTGGTATATAACCTTATTAGGAGGATGAATTACTACATGGGATGAATTTGGGGAGTTATTTACTCAAATATTTGAGGATAAGAGTGATCATAAATCATTGATCCATCAGTTGAATGTCATCAAAATAGAGCCTAAGGAATCCATGCATGATTTCAATGAAAGATTAAAAATGACATGAAATAGGCTTCCACCTCCCATGATACCCCCTACAAGTTTTTTTTTCCCTACCTACCTTAGATATATTGGGACTAATATAGTTGTCATGTTTCAATCCATGAGAGGGTATACTTTACCTAAGGCCTATGATGTGGCTATTAGAGATGAGAATGGTTTAATACAAGCTGGTAAACTCCCTCCAAATATCTCAATTCCTATATTTCCTAACATGCCTACTACTCCTCCAAACATTTCTCCATTTCCAAATACAAATAACAAGTCTAAAGCTTCTCTTAAGAAATTAGATGATTCCATTGATTGGTAAACAAAATATAAGGCCTTAAAAGCTTCAACTAGGAAATCAAATCAACATATTAGAGATTAAAAAAACTCATAATATTACCCTCCATAAGCAAATATATTTTTACCTCAACATAATTTTCAGGGGAGAGGAAAATGTAAACCTAATTTCAATAGCCCACTGAATGCCTACAATCCAAATTCTGATCCCACTTCAAGAGACATGGTTTTGGTCCATAACAAACTAGTTCAAGGAGAAGAATGACCAAATTATTAGGGGAATACTCAAGGTCATTAAATTAATGATAATAAGGGATAATTTTAATACTTGTTGGCTCAAGGAAGGATTAATCCTTACTTTATATCAAAAGATGATTGCTCCATACAAGCAGAACCTAGTGGAGAGTGTAACAATTCAAGATCAAGTTTTATGAAATATAAAATGGAAGATAATTTTGTCCTAAATTAGATAATTTTAGATTCATACAACTTAATTTCAAAGATTAGATATTTTTTAGATGTTAAATATGTGGATACAACTCTAAACAAACCCCCTTCAAGGTAATAAGGTATGAATGCAAATGTGGTAGCCTCTATAAGTCCTATACCTCTTCAAAAGCATAACTTGGGAAAAGTTGGAAAACCTTCATTTCCAATAATTATGTAATAAAAGGTTAGTGTATCCAATTTTAATATTATTTACTCCTTTAATAACATAAAAACAAGCATATCCCTTTGGGAGGTACTCTATATGCCTGGCTAAAAGCAGTTACTCCAAGAGTAGTTGTACCAAATCCATATTTCCCCCCAAAACAAAGGATATTAGTGTATCATCACAAACTCACATACTCATATTTTTTAACCTTCTACCAAGTATGAAAATCCCCCTCCTTTTTATCTTACCCTCATTGTGGGAGATAAGTTAGTCCATAATTTCATTGTGGATAGTGGGGCAAGAACTTTAGTTATGCCTAAACTAATTGCAGACAAGTTGAGATTAAAGTATGAACCATATAGTAAAGGATTTATTAATCTTGATGAACACCATAAAATTTAATATGATTCATCAAAGGATTTAATGTGTTCTTTCATGATTTCCCAATTTTTCCAATTTTACAAGACATAGTGGTGGTGGATCTACCAACACACTTTGTCATTTGCCTTTCAAGAGACTTCACTGCCAGGATATGAGTGTATTTAGATATTGATTGGTCCTTCTTATATTTTATAATTAGGTATGGAGATAAATTGACTATAATAATAAAACCATTGTCCAATTTCCACATTAAACCATATGTGTGAACTAGTTCCAATCTAAATTGCACTATCAATGAGCAAGAGGAGCATGCCATAGATGATGGAGCATCACCCCATCTTGAAGGTATTTATGATATATTATTGATGAATATGTTACTAATACCTATGATTATGATCCATATGCTTTCTTATAATATATATATTTGGGGGTGTATTGCCTACATGAGGAAGGAACACCTAAACCTTCACTTACCAAGGAGGAGGATGAGAATGATGGGATGTGGAAGATGTTTTTTGATGGTTAAAGTATAAATATTTTTGTAGGATCTAGTTTCATGATTATTTTTCCATATAAACATAAGTTTTAATCCTAAAATATATTCCATTATAGTTGTACATGTAATTTAGCTGTGTATGAAGGCCTTGTTCATGGTCTTTAATGGGTAAATAAGAAGGGAATTGAGAATGTACAAGTTTATGTGCATAGTAAGCTAATTACACATCAAATAAGGAATATGAGTACCAAAAATAACCCTTTAATTAAGTATTATAATCATCGGGTGTGGGACTTACTTGAAGACTTTAGTGCATTCAACATAACACCAATCCCAAGAGAGCAAAATAAGCATGAAGATAGGTGAGATGCAATAGGGGCACATTTTGACACACCTATTGACATAAATAAAGGAAGAAAATAATCATATATAAATATAATTATGAAGCATTATATTATTAAAAATGAATTATATTTCTAGGTGTTTGATAGTGACAATCAAATTATATAATTTTGGCAAGAAGAAGCTGAGTTCTCTTCAAGAAATCAAAAGAATCTAAATGATCAATATGAGGATCAAATTGTATTTATAAAAACAAACAAGATACCTAATGGAATAGTCACACTATAGATAACCTTAAATGAGTATGAACAAAAAAATAAAGATAATGTGGGCATGTACATAAAGGAGGAAAACTATGAAAGGGTCTTAATCTTCAAAGACATGATCCTCAAACTAGGCAAGGTATGCTCTCAATCTAAAAAATAAGCATTCATTAAGTTGTGTAGAGAATTCCATGATATATTTGATTGGGAATATAAAGATATAAATGGGTTTTAACCTAGCCTAACCCACCATACTATTGAATTAGATCATGGTGTCAAACTAATTAGGTAAAAATAAAGGCTTATTAACCCCAAAGTTAAGCAACTCATGAATATAAAACTCACCAAACTGATTGAGTCTAAGATGATCTTCCCTCTCAAGCATTAAATTTGGGTAGCTAATATTGTGCCTGTTAGGAAGAAGAGTGTGGAAATTAGAATTTGTGTTTAGGGACCTAAATAGGGTTTCAATCAAATAACATTATCCATTACCCCCTATGGAGAAAATTTTCCAAGTTATTTTAGGTTCCCAATACTTCTCACTCCTAGACAGGTGATCTGGTTACAATTAGATTTATGTGAATGAAGATGATCAATTCAAGACAAAATCTACTACAAAATGGGGGACCTTTACTTACAGTAATATGCCCTTTGGTTTTTCAAATGTTGGTGCCACTTTTCAAAGGACAATGTACATGGATTTTAAAGTATTAATCAATGACATGTTGGTAGTGTACCTTGATGATATAACCATGTTCTAAAAGGATGAAAATGACCACATAAAACATATTAAGTAGGTTTTCAAGAGGTTTAGACAATATGGAGTGTCCCTTAACCCAAAGAAGTGCATTTTTGTTGTCCATGAAGGTAAGATTCTAGCAAACATTATCTCCAAGGATGGCATAGCCATCGGCCTTGAGAGGATAAAGGCTATTTTAGGCCTATCATTTCCATTTGACAAGAAAAGAGTCCAAATTTTCTTGAGTAAGATAAACTTTATGAGAATATTCATACATAGTTTTGAATTTTTGGTCAAGCCTATCATAGCCATGCTTAATAAGAATCAAGTTTGCACTTGGACTAAGGAAGGTAAAAATGGTTTTCAAGACATTAAGAAAGCAATTCCCTAATCTCCCACTCTTGTAAATCCTAATTTTTCTAAGGACTTCATGTTATATAAAAATTTAACCTTGACACTATCTCAGTTATAATTATGCAAAAGAATGATGAGGGTGTTGAACAACCTATTGCATTCTTTAGTCAAGGTTTGGAGGATTATGAAGCTAGACACACATTTTTGGAGAAACAAGTCTTTGTTGTTATAAGTGGTTTTAAAAAGTTCAGAAACATGGTGTTGACGATTTAATATATATCATTATATCTAATACAAACTATACATAAGTGTTAGCTTTTGGCTATATACTACATTGCATTTAATTGTTAAGGTCTTATCTAAGTGGGAAATGAATGCAATTTATCCTTTGTTTGTATGTGATATGTTGATAATTCTTTATATTTTTATTGTGTCTAACTTGGATGAAATAAAAATAGTTTTGTGTAGAGAAACACATCCCTATGGTGGGATAATTTTGAGAAGACATCAATTAGTTTTGGTAACTATTTTTAGCTACAGTTTTGAGGATTCAATGAATGAGCTTCGAAGATCTGATGTTTTAAATATGATCCAAAGATGCTCTGGAGGTGCTTTGAATATGCTCCAAAGATGCTTTCAAGTCACCCCAAATACCTATATAGAATGCTTTGAAGATGTTCAACATGCTCGAAAGACCTTTACAGTATGCTCTGAAGACACCCAAGCATGCTCTGAAGATGTCCAGCTGGATCCTACTGATCAAGATGGTGATTCTAAAGATATCTATTGTATATAGATATACTTTCCATATTTATATATCTTATTTTAGACATTAATATTCATAGTAATGGCCTAAAATGATCTAGATATATTTTTACTTCTATTTTTTAAAACCGAATAAATCTCTTCGGATCTATGTTAGTTATTTTATATGTTTTTTTAAATGAGTTAGTTTCAATTCCTTTTTAGAAGCATGGGATCTGATTCCTAGATTACCTATATTTTGAATAAGTATATTTGGCCATTTTAATTACTAGATTTTTTACTTTGTGAATAGATGTTTAGACATGCTTTAAATGCATGTCTCCTTCTCATTCCATAGAGTTGGAGAAAACATTTAAAAAGTTATTAAAGTTAGTTAATTAGAAATTAGAAGAAGTGTTGTATATGTTCCTTTGATAATGAAATAAATTCAAACATTCCTTTTCATTATTGAGTAAAGTAGTTCCTATTTTGAGGAAGGAGTAAGGGCCCACTTCTCTTCAAAGATAAGGGAAAATTAGTACTTTTTAGTCTATAGTTTAGAAGTATTTATTTGATTTAGGTATAATTCATTTACTACATAGTGTAATTTTCTTTTAAATGTAAGAGCGATTTCTCTTAAATGCAAGAGTGATTTATTTTAAATTCAAGAGTAATTTTTTTAAAACATAAGTCTGAATTTACTTTTCAAAAGCAACATGTGAATTTACTTTAATGTAAGTGTGCTTCCATTACATGCAGAGGTTATTCTCTTTATGAAAGAGTGTGTCTTTAAATTTCATAAGGATTAAAGTTTGTTAATCTATCTCCATACTCAAAATTTATCAGAAGTTATTTAAGTGACAATAGACAACATTCTTAGACTTTAGAATATCACATTATCCTACCCAACTGGGAAAGTCGAGTGAGGACATTGTATGTATTATGCCAGATGATTAAGTTTTTGATGTTGATGGTGTGAATGCTATAGAAGATATTTAGTTATCAAATAATTTAAATATACTTTTTTGTAAAATAGAATTAAAATCTTATTTACTATTTTTAGAATTTATAAATCATAATAGAAGTAAAACATCCAAACAATGAACTATAAAACTCTAATATCCAATGGTCTCATTACATATAGCCTTTGGACACTGGCCCTAGTATAAAATGACACCAATCCATTGATTGGTTAAATGAGAGGTATAATGATAGCCTATCTTTTTTGGTATCATTGCTGGAGAAAATCATCAATAAGTGTTAGTGAGATCTTACTTTAGAGTTATATAGGTAAATTCAAAAACATTCATAAAACTCAAAAACACAAAAACAATCTAAGACTCTTTAGATTTATGAACCACACAAGGTATTCTCAAGGATAATTTATCTCTAAGGGATCCCAAATAAATCAAGAAGAAAAAAGGATCCAATCCTTGTTGAATAGATCAAGAAGTGAAATAAAGGCAACTGAAAGTTGTATACAAAGTTTTTTTGAGTCCTATCTTGAACAAGGTTCATCCTCACAAACAAATCTTACAAGAAGAATCCTATTCAAGACATCTTCTTCTATAGGGAGAATCAATCCTAAAAATCCTCTTTTTGGAATAGTTAGATTTGATCCGCAAGCTTTACAAGAAGAAGATCTAATCACCAATTAATATTCTCCTCTTGAGATAGACCATAGGTTGAGCACCCAAGAAAAGATTTTAGATTGGATTGATAACCAAAATTAGGACTAAAATATGGGAGATGAATATACATATGTAAAAAACCTTGATCAATAGCCCTAACAGGATAGAACTTTTTCTTACCCAATTAGCTTGGGTCTTAATGATATAAATTCCATGAAAAACATTTCACCATCTATTTTACCTAATTTCAAAGGTAAATCCTTAGAGGATACAAATCAGTTCCTCTTTGAATTTCACATTCTTTGTTAAACATATGATTATGTCACAGATAATCAAAAGTTGAATTTATTCTCATATACACTCAAGTATGTAGCCACAAGATTGTTCATAGACCTTGAGGGTAATTCTATCACCACTTGGGATGAAATGGAAATTACATTTTTGGATAAATATCAAGATTATTGTAGAGTCATAGAATGGAAGGAAAATGTTTTCAAAATCAAATAAAATGAAGATGAAACTTAGAAGATTATCTTGATAGGTTTATATTTACCCATAAAAGGAATGGATACCAACTCACTAAGGAGGTTGTCAAAATAGTCTTTCTTGAATGGTGAAATTATGATGCAAATGATGCTTTGAACCTAATCAGAAAGGGTGGCATTGACAAGTTAACCTTTCATCAAATTTTAGTATTGTGTACTAACTACTCTAGGACAAGACCTAACATAAGGAAATCAAGGCTAGTAAAATAACTTTAAGTTGGTCAATTAATGAAAGAATTTGATAATCTTAAGATAGACATTCTATTAAAATTAACATCTACCTTAGATGGCCTCAAATCAAAACCCAATGCTACCAATAATAAATAGTTGTCAATCTACTATCCTAGATGCAGACTTAAACATGTGATAAAAGATTGTCTTTTAAACAAAATAAAGGTATGTGGTATTTGTGACTTAGACCATGACACCAAGAATTATAATAACCTTCTTACCATGAGAAATCAAATAAAACAAGTATCACATATAGTTGAGGAAGTGAACTTTATCCAAAGATAAAGAAACCAATACTCTCAGCCTCAAAATCAATTTGGTTCAAGATTTCCTACCAATCCATAGATGACACCATGGGCTAGACAAGTTACACCACCAATGTGGGGACCAAAAAAACCACAACCATGGGGTACTCATGAATTTATTCCATAGATGTGGGAAATGCCTCAAAATCAACCTTGGGCATGATATCAAAACCAACAACCATATTAGGTACAATAGTCACCACCTTAATAGTCAAATCAATAATATCAACCACAAAGAATATTTTCTCCATAATAGGCCTTTATGGCTTCACAACCTTAGCCAAAACCAATTGAGTAAAAGGTTAACCAACCATAGTTACTTGACCAAATAGTGAAAAATCTAAAGAATATGCAAAATACACCTATTTCAAGAAAGTAATGTTACAAGTGGCTTAATTAAATGTAATAATATTCAACTCAAATTAGGGAAGGTAGTAAGAGATTTACCCATTACCATAATTGAAATTACTAATGATGACAATACTTTTGAATCACTTGTAGTCCAAGAACCAACTAAAGATAAGGTAGATGTGTTGGAGAGTTTTCAATTATGTCATAGTGATGTCATAGAGGTGTCCTAGTGAGTGGATAAAGTACCTTGATGGCCTAAATGACAATGACAAAGTGCATAATGTGTTTGTCCTAGTATACTTGAAGAAGGCTTGGTTGATCTTCAGTTTTGGCTTGGTTAGAGATGTTTAAGGATGAGTATGGTGATTTGAGGTTATGAAAGAGGTACTTTAAGAGGTTTTATATGCTTTGAGTATTTTTTTCATGAGTGGATTTCATATGGTTGATCTTTGTTTTCATCTAGACTTTTTGGGTCTAGTGGTAGAAAATCTGAGTAGGTAGTTTGATGACATCATAATTACCATATGTGGTTGAGTCAATGGGAGTTGGTCATATGATTATGATCACATTAGTCCCTAGTTACTATAAACTAAATCTCAAGTCATGCAATGAATTGTATTCAAAGATATGTAAGTGTAAAGTTGGTCTCCTAGGTAGTTTGATAGTGTTTTTCCATACTTAGCCAAATTTGTAATGTGGTAAAAAGAGCTAAGTAGGCATTTTGATGGTGTTATATTTTGCATGCATGAAGGTGTCAAGAAAAGTTAATCATATGGGTTTTTTTAGTTTCGTGCCTAGTTGATTTGTGATAAATTTTAGATCATGTGATAAAGCATGTGAAAAGATATGCATGTGCAAAATTAGCCTTCCAAGATAGTTCTTGACATAGTTGGCTTTGTGGTAGAATAAATCTGAGTGAGCAGATTAATGGATTTATATCTCACACATACAAAGGTTTAAGGTTCAATTTGATACATGGTTGGATTATCCTATGTGAGTAGATCATATGGTCCAAATTTCAAATCATGCATCTAAGTGTATCAAAAGTTATTAAGGTCCAAAGTTTGCCTTCTAGGCAAATAAGAAATGGTCCCCATACTTAGTCATTTTTGCATAATGTTAAAGATCAAGACTAGATGGAGATCCAACGATTCATGGGAGTTCATATATATAGATCTATAGTGTGTATTAATTAAAATGGGTCAAAGTGTTTGATGATTAAACTAACTAAAGATAAAAATACTTACAAAAGGATCAATGAAGTGTGTTCATTCCAAGATGTTTGGATGCAATGAGATGATGCCAAGTGTTCAATGTTTAACATTGAGTACAGATAAAGATCAAGATTCTTTTCAGGATCAAAAGTGAGTGGTGGTCATAATGATCAAGATAAATGGTGTGTATTAAAGTCAATAGGTCAAATTAATAGTTTTCTAACATTGTCAAAGTAAGGACAATCTCGAAGAGATCGATGAAGCATGTGTGATCAAGATTACAAGATTACACGAGATGAGACTAAGTGCTCAAAGTTTAACATTTGGGTAGTGGTACACTATGAGTTAAATTTTGAACAATATCAATGATGCATGATTAGTCTAATATACGAGGACATGAGATACATTTTAAGTGACTGAAGTTTAACTATGATTGTTTGGTATTGAATATTTGACTTTAACAAAGGGAAAACCAATGTTTGGCTTTTGTGTTATATCTTTAGATATACACATAATTTTCTCATGGTATAAAAATAAAATTTGTATAGGAATACAAGGTGCATTTTTAAATATAAATTTTAATAGTTTAAAGTGTGTACAATCAAATATATTAAGGTTTAAAGTTCACTATGTGTTCATGCATGTTCTACAAGTAACCCGAAAAGGGTAATTAAGCTATTCATGATGGTATTTTGATGTTTTTAGATGAGATAGTTATTTGATAGTGTTTTATAATCTATGAAGACCATATATATATGGATTTTTTAGCTTTTAACAATCCATAATTAGTATGGACAAAGGCTCAAAATGTGACTATGTGTTTGTTCATGGTGACTGTGTGCACAGAATGTTATTTCAACAAATTATGTTTTAGTAGAAGAGTGTTTTATCAACTATGATCATTTGAGGATGTAAAATGTGTAATGTGGAATCATTACATGTATTTTTAAGTGTCACTATTTTCTTAGTTTTCTTGATGAAGTGCTAAATGGGTGAATATGTCTCCATGAGACCTATAAGAGCTACAAAGTGAGCCATATATGTTATGACCGACATTTGAAAATTGTATTGAGTTGTGTATTTGTATGATATATTTATTAAGGGTTAAGTCATGCCTAATGGCTGATAAATATGTTGATATTCATGAATGCTCTATATATAGTCAAACCAAATGTGATCATTCTAGACTTGTGCAAGACTTGTGTGTGGAATTTGCATTTGAGGGCATAGTGTTGTGAAGTGAAGGAAAGGAAAGGGTGGGTGCCCAGTGGATGAGTGGAATATTATAATATATTTAAGACTAACTATATTACCTTTAGGTCATAATTTTATTAGTATAATAGTGCTCTTGTAGATTGAGTGTGAGCAAAGGTGAAGAGTGATAATCAGAGGTCCATGATCAAGTCTTAAAGACATCAATTCAAAGGTGGATGTGTTCTTAGGTGTTGCTATATAATTCAATATATAGGGGTTTGTATCCTCCTTTCAAGGTGAAACTTTCTAAAGGTCTAGTTGTTGTTGTAACTTAGCTAGATAGGTGTGGTAACACCTAGTGGGATTGTAGTCTCACTAAATAAGGGATGATAGCTCCTTGATAATTTTCCATTAGTATAAATTAGATCTTGTTATTATAGGATAATATTATAATTGCAAGTTCCAGTGGGTTTTCTCCCCCAAGTGGGTTTTCCACATATGTCTTGTGTTATGTGCTTGATCTTGCATTGTCTCTCTTGTTCATTACTATAAATGATATGTATGATTTATGAATGCTTGTGGTAATCGATTAAGAGTTTGAAAGGATTAGAATTGAAGTTGAATTATCTAGGATCATTGATTCACCCCACTCTTAGTGAGTGTACCTCTAATAATTGGCATCAGAATAAGTTCTTTAGTGAAGGCTTGACAGCTTGAAAGTGATTCTAGGTATAGTATGGGTAGTCATCAAGGAGGTTTCTCTACTAAGTAAGCATTGATGTTTGATGGATCCAATTATGATTTTTAGAGTTTAAGGATGAGTACATAAATTATGTCCCTAGGGTTTGATGTATGGAAATCTATTATGGATGGTTATGTTGTTCCTCTACTCCATCTAGTGCTACAGACAAGAAGCTATTTAAGAATAATTCTAAGGCAATGAATGCCATTACTTGTGGTCTTATAAAGACTGAGTTCACCAAGGTAATCCATTTTAAATATGCTAAA
Organism: Torreya grandis; assembly: GCA_037957365.1. NCBI lineage: Eukaryota > Viridiplantae > Streptophyta > Pinopsida > Cupressales > Taxaceae > Torreya > Torreya grandis. The sequence continues at coordinate 2,026,811 of JARHVA010001563.1, read as the reverse complement.
GAGATATGGGACAAAATGTATATCATTTATGAAGGAGATTCAAAGGTCAAGCTTGCTAAGTTGAAGACTCACAAAAGGCAATTTGAAAGTCTCAAGTTGAAGGAAGAAGATTCTATGGCATATTTTTTACAAAGAGTTGATGAGATTGTGAACATCATCATAGGTCTTAGAGATAACTTTGAATAATATATTGTAGTTAAATGTGTACTAAGGTCCCTCTCTCTCAAGTATGATCCTAAAGTATCTACTATAGATGAAAGTCATTATCTTACTCAGCTAAAGTTGGATGAATTACATGGCATCCTTACTACATATGAGATGAGGAAGAATGATGATATACCACTGAAGAAGGAAGCATCATTTAAGAAATAGATGAAGCCTAAGAATAAGTTCCAAGGTAAGAAACCTAAAGAGGATGACATGTTTGATATTGATGAGGATGAACTGATTGCTTTAATTACAAGGAAATTGAAAATAGGTTCAAGTAAGTATAAGGGTAAACTACCCTTCAAATGATTTAATTGTGGAGAGATAGGATATTTTGTTAGAAAGTGCCCTCATAAGTATGATGATCATGACCAAGATGAAGAAAAGAAGACATATAGGTCTGATAAGAGGAAGAAAGGTTTTAGAAAGTATGATAACAAGAAGTTTCTCAAGAAAAAGAATAGTTTTTACACCAATAAAGACTATAACTCATCAGATGAGAGTGAAGACAGTAACTCAGAGTGTGATCATGAAGATGATGGTCCTATTAAAGAAGAATCCCTCTTCATGGCTGAGGAAGGAAGTTTTTCACATCAAAATGAGTCTACTTAGAGTGATTTAGATGGTGATGAAGATGAGGTGGACTATGAGACTATATTAATGAATACTCTTGAATAACTAAATATTTATAAGAAGATTAATAAGAATATGAAATCTAAACTCAAGGACTATGAGGAGAAATTCAATGCGTATGAAGCAATAATGAATGAAAATACCAAGGAACATGAAGATATAGTCAAGTATCTTAGTTGTCAATTGGAAATCCTATCTACAAGCTTGAAAGATAAAGATGATGAATGTTCAAGGTATGTAATTAAAAATGAGTCATTGAAATTTGAGCTAGAGAAGACATGTGGTAACATAAATTCATTTTTGACATTTGAAAAGAGCTCAAATGATCTAGAAAATATTTTGAGTGGTTAAAAGAATGCAATTGATAGAACTGGTTTTGGATATGAAGAAGAACAAAAGACTGTAACTCAAGACAAGATAAAGACTAATGTGAGAAAGTAAAATCATACTTTGAAGACAAATCATCATATAAGGAATAAAGGTGTTGACAAAATGAAGATAAATTAGATCAGATAGCCAAATGTCATGAGGTATGTAAGTTTTAATGGTTACTATTTCACATGTAATTAATTTGGGCATAAATCTATAGAATGCAAGAGACCTATTAGAAATGAGTTTTCATGTAACTATGATGGGGGTAATCAGTTAAAAGGTGTGAACAAAGTTAATTTATTCAACTATATTGATGTGGGACACTTTTCAAACCATTATCCACATAAGATTAGACAAGGTGAGTCCTCTTCAAAATAAGGAGGTTGTTTCATTTGTCATGACAAAGGACGCATTGTAAGTTTCTATCCAAATAAGGTAAGATAAACTACATTTCCTTCAAGGAGTATGGTTTACTACAACTATCAACAAATAGGTCACATTGTTGAATTCTAAATGCAAAGATATACAAGTTAAAATAGGTTCAATCAGGCTCCTAGAGTTCAAGGTAGAAGGCAAAGTTAACTCATAGAAACCAAAGGTGGTAAGTATGAGTCATGATGAGACTACAAGATAAAGTAATCTATTTGTTATGGTGGGTAATGCTACATAAGGTGAAGAATTCCAAGGGATTTCATTAATGTGAATGAATATACCAAGCTCAAGGAGAAGACCAAGGTACTGGTTGAATCTAGTTTTGAGATGTGTATGTATCCAAGTGAACATCATGCTATTGTTGAGTATGTATCATATAAAGAACATCAATTATCAATGCTTAGTGATGAGGTTCCTAACTATAAGTTGGATTCTTTAGATTAAAAGGTATGTCATGAATTTATGTTATCTCCACCATGTATTGTTAATCAAATATTATAATAGAAGGAGAGTGATTTAGAAAGGAACTAGTTGTCATAGTTCAAACTAGAAGAAGAAGAAGAAGAAGAACAAAATCAAGAAATCTTATAGTTATAAGAGGATTCTAGTGGTTATTGAGGAAATGTGGGTCACTCTTAGCTTCACTTTATTTTATGGCATTCTAGTGAAAAGTATGTCTCTATCTATGCTTCTTAAGAGACTCCTTTTATTGGAGAAAAAAGTTTTGATGTGGTGTTCTTTAGATGGTCCTAAAAGGCTAGAGATGAGTTTTTTTAGTTGGAGCAAGTATGTCTAGGTGGAAGATATGTTATGGTGATGCCATAACTATATAAGGTCAATCTGTAGGGTCAAATTGAAGGTTTTTAAGTAGAAAAAGAGGATTTTTGATTTGTTAAGATGATATTTTGGCACAAAAAGGTCTGTTGACCTTATTCTATCATGCTTCAGGTGGTTTTGTGGTCTGAAGGTATGTTGAAGATAAATTGAAGATTTTTGAGTGCTCTCTATTTTCTTAGTTTTGGCTTAAAGTCAAATATGTTCTAGGATGTATGGGTTCCCAAATATGTGGAAACTTAAATCTTGTTCTAGAAATGTGTGATGGTTATCTCCAAGTGTGCAAGAAGTTTTAGAGGTGTGCATTGAGCATAAGGAGGTTTGTTGACCTTGCTTATTTTAAGTTTCTAAGGTTTTGGGATCTACTTGAAAAATGGTTTGACTTATGATTTTAAGTATAAGGCTTCTTAATAATTTTATTGGGCCAAACGGGTTGTCAAATCATGTTTCATAGAGATTTGAAGGTTTGTGGTTTTCAAATTATTTATGATTTTATCAAGATGAAGGCCTAATTAGCAAATTGGTTTATGAAGAAAATATGTTTAAGAGGTTGACATATGTGTTTGAAATTTATTTACTTAAGGGGGAATATGAGAGTGCTCTAGATATTAATTTTTAGGTCTTGAATATGTGTCTACTAAAAGTTTTGGGCTCTACAAGTTCTAGGTAGGGTTATAAGGAGTCTAGATATGCCTAGTATGAAGATTTGATGTTTTTGCTTATTGTTTCAAAAATATAAATGTGTGTATATTTACAGGAGATTTATCAAGTTTTTTTAGATAATTCTTGTTATTTATTAAGTGGTATGAAGTTATTTTGGTGGTTCTTGAGGTAGCTTGAGAGAGAAGGCTAGTAAGTCTGTACGGTGGTTCTTCATGGTGTGTGGAGATCTGAAGATGCTCAAGAGGTTCATTGGCTCAAATATATTATGGGGAGTCACTATTAAAAAAAATTTGGTTATTTCCATCATATTTTAGTACCTTTTTTTGTTCTTTCTTCATTGGTTGTAGTGCTTGGTTGAAGAAGGATGTTAGCATGTAGCAAAAAGGATATTGTCAAGGCAAGAAGAGGTAAGATCAAGGTAAGGGGGAGTTTTTATTATATTTATTAGATGTTCCTATATTTTTTATGGTATTTTTATATCTTTGAGATCAGTTGGTGCCCACTTTTCATTGTGTCAAAGGGGGAGAAAGTTCTTATTATGAGAGTGCTTGAAGAGAGGGAAGAAAGGTGAGTTGTATATTAATGGGTGTTGACATTAATGAAAAAGAGGGACATTGTTGGAGAGTTGTAAATTATGTCATGTATGTGTCTTGGTGATTGGATTAAGTTCCTTGATAGCATAATTGATAATGACAAAGTGTATAATGTGTTTGTCCTAGTATGCTTGAAGAAGGCTTGCTTGATCTTCAACTTTGGTTTGGTTAGAGATATTCAAGGATGAGTATGGTGATTTGAGTTTATGTAAGACGTTCTTTAATATTTTTTATATGCTTTGGTTTATTGTGTTCATTAGTTTATTTCATTTGGTTGATCATTGTTTTCATCTAGACATTTTGGGTCTAGTGGTAGAAAATCTAAGTAGGTAGTTTGTTGACATCATAATTGCCACATGTAGTTAAATCAAGGGGAGTTGGTCATATGGTTATGATCACAATAGTCCCTATTTTAAAATAGATAAATCTCAAGTCATTTTATAAAGTTAATTTAAATATATGCAAGTGTAAATTTGGGATCCTAGGTAGTTTGATAGTGTTTTCCATACTTAGCCAAATTTGCAATGTGGCAAGAAGAGCCAAGTAGGCATTTTGATGGTGTTACATTTTACACACATGAATGTGTTATGAAAATTTGATCATATGGGTTTGTTTATTTTTATGTCTATTATATTTTTTCTAAATTTCATATCATGTGATGAAGTGTGTCAAAAGATATGCATGTGCAAAGTTGGCCTTCTAAGACAGTTATTGACATAATTGGCTTTATGACAGAAGAAATCTGAGTGAGCATATTAATGGAGTTAAATATCACATTTTCAAAGGTTTAAATATTAGTTTGGCACATGTTTGGATTTTCCTATGTGAGTATATCATATGATCTAAATTTTAGATCGTGCATATAAGCACAACAAAAGTTATTGACATCCAAAGTTGGCCTTCTAGGTAGATAAGCAATGGTCTTCATACTTAGTCATTTTTACACAATGTTAAATATAAGGACCAGATGGAAATCCAATAGTTCATGGGAGTTCATAAATATATATCTATAATGTGTAATAATTCAAATGGGTCAAATTGTTTTATGATTAAATTGAGTAAAGATTGAGCTCCTTATAAAAGGATCAACAGAGCATGTTCATTCCAATATGTCAAGATACAGCAAGATGGTGCCAAGTGTTTGATGTTTAACATTAAGCAGAGATAAAGATAAATATTCTTCCAAGGATAAATGGTGAGTGGGTTTTCATACTAATTTATTTCAATGGTTCATATTAAATTCAAGAGGTCAAAGTGATAGTTGTCTAGCATTGTTAAAGCAAGGACAATCTTGAAGAGATCGACAGAGCGTGTGTGATCAAGATTGTAAGATTATACGATATGAGGCCAAGTGTTCAAAGGGTAACATTTGGGAAGTGGAAAAACTATGAGTTAAATTTCAAATAATATCAAAAGTGCATGATTTATCTAAGCTTTGATGGCACAAGATGTGTTCTAAGTGACCAAAGTTTAATTGTGACCGTTTGCTTTTGAATATTTGAATTTAACAAAGGAAAAACTAGTGTTTGAGTTTTGTGCTATATCTATCGATATATGAATAATTTGTTCATGGTGTAAAAAGTGAATTTGTATATTAATCAAAGGTACATTTTTAAATATATGAAAGTGTGTACAATTAAAGATATTAAGGTTCAAATCTGACTATGTATTCGTGTATGTTTTGCAAGTAACACAAGAAGGGTAATTAAGTTGTTCATGATGGTATTTCGATGTTTCAAGATTATATAGCTATTGGATAGTGTTTCAGACTCCATTATTAATTTTTTTATGGTTTTTTTAGGTTTTACCAATCCATAAGTAGTATGAAAAAAGGCTTAAAAGGTGATTATGTGTTCATTCATGGTGACTATATGCACAGAATGTTGTTTGAGCAAATTATGTTTTAGCAAAAGAGTGTTTTGGTGACTGTGATCATTTTAAAATGTCAAAGGGGTCATTTATAATTGTTTCATGCATTTTTAAGTGGTCTTATATTCTTATTTTTCTCAATGAAGTGATAAATGGGTGAATAGGTATCCATGAGACCTATAAGAGCTACAAGGGCATAATTGAAAGGTGTAGTTACTTAAGAGTGACCCATTTATGCTATGGCTAACATATGAAGATTTTATTGAGCTATGTTCTTGTATGATAGATATATGAATGGTTAATTCATGCTTAATGTATGACAAATATGTTGATAATCATGAATGCTCTATATATAATGAAACCAAATGTGATGGTTTCTAGACTTGTGCAAGACTTGTGTGTGGAATTTGCATTTGAGAGCATAGTGTTGTGAAGTGAAGGAAAGGGTGGGTACCCAATGGATGATTTTAAGAGTAGACTAGATTGAATATTATTTATATGACCTGTAGGTCATAATTCTATTAGTAGAATAGTGTTCTTGCAAATTGAGTATCAGCAAAGGTGAAGAGTGATAATCAGAGGTCCATCATCAGGTATTGAAGACATTAGTTCAAAGGTGGATGTGTTATTAGGTTTTTTGTGTCAACTCAACATATAGGGGTTGTATCCTCCTTAAAATTTGAAATTTGATAAAGGTCTAATTGTTATTGCAGCTCAGCTAGATAGGTGTGGTAGCACCTTGTGGGATTATAATCTCACTAAATAAGGGATGGTAGTTCCTTGATCAGTTGTAGCTAGTCTAAATTGGATCTTGTTATTATAGGATAGTAGTCCAATTTTATTTCTAGTGTATTTTCTCCCCTAAGAGGGTTTCCCATATATGTCTTATGTTATGTTCTTGATCTTACATTGTCTCTCTTGTTCATTTCTATAAATGATGTGTATGCTTCATGAATGCTTAAGGTAATTGATTAAGATTTTGAAAAGATTGGAATTAAAGTTGAATTATATAGGATCATTGATTTACCCCCCAATTATTTTACCTCTAACAATAATCTACAACTAAACCAACCATAATTCAAGATCCCTCGGCTATTCCATTTCCTGAGAAATTTAAGGGAAACCTAAGGAAGATTCTGAATTGATGCATAGATTAAAAGAAATGAAGATAGAAATTCCACTGTTAAGATACATTAAGGATATTCCTAATTTTAATCAAATCATTAAATTATTGTTCAGAAAAGCACTAGGAAGAAAGAAGCAACATCCTAAAACAATTATGGTAACAGGCAAAATTATTGATTTGCTAGCAGTACAATTACTTGTTCCTAAATATGGAGATCCTGGTAGTCTTGTGATGACTATGATAATTGGAAACAAGTCTATTCCAAATGTGATTGTAGATCTAAGTGCTATCATAAGCATAATTACTATCAACATAGTAGATTATTTATTTCTTACCATGCTTCAACCTTCCACTACATTCTTTTAAATTATAGATCATTCCACTAATGCCCTTGAAGTAACCATAGAGAATGTACCTATCACCATAGAATCCTAGGAATATCCTATTGATTCCATGATCCTTCTACTTTAACTAAAGAGGGTAGTGTATCCAATCATTTTTGGTAGACTTTGGTTAGTTATAGTTACAACATGAATTGATTGTAGATCTAGAAACATGACCATTTCTAATGGAATTCATGCTAAATAAATATCTCTATATCCACCTGATAGACCTTTAGTGGGTCTTTATAAATAAATATGGGTGGATCATCTTGAAAAAAACTAGACTAGTGTGTATTCCTTAGCCATGATTACCATTAAATAACATGCTCAAGAGTTTGAGGAATAAATAACAAAAGATTTATACCAAGAGAGCCTAATTCCCAAGTTTGACATTTTTTCTCTGAAGTTTGATAGTTTTGATCTGAAGTCTGATAGTTTTTCTTCAAATTCTAAAAGCTTAGCTTTGAAGACTAGTATCTTAGATCTGAATACTAGTAGCTTAGATCTGAAGACTAGTAGCTCAGATATGAAGATTGATAGCTATGCTTCGAAGATGAAAAATCGTGCATAGGAAGAATCCACCTTCATTATTGAAAATCAAGACATTGCCATAAGATCACCAAACATACCATCTAGTTCAAAAGGCATTCAACAAGCCATAGTTGACTAGGCTTAAAATGGGTAAAACTCCTTTTTACATGATTTTCATTGTCCATTGACCAATATGCTTTCCACAAGTGAAATTTTTTACAAGGATGTAGCTACACTTCACATGTTACTATCACATACATGTAAATTAAATGCCTTGATGAGTGAATACAAATAATTAAATTCCATTGTTCTAAGCACTAAACAAATTGCTTTCTAACCTAGTAAACTATTAAACATCAATAGTTGGTTAACTAACCAACATGAAAGAAAAGTATTTGATGTATTGGTATAACACACAAAAAAAAATCTTGAGATTATAGTGACATGAAATAAATACATCCTAGTGTTTTTACACATCACATCTACACTAAAAATGTTAGACCAATCAAACAACCACAACAGAGGATTACCAAGCTTTGAAAGAAATTGTTAAGAAGGAGATAGAGAAATTATTAGAAGTTGATTTTATCTATCCCATATCTGACAGTTAATGGGTTTCACCTCTAGTTATTGTGCCTAAAAAGAATGGAAAATTGAGAGTTTGTGTAGATTATAGAGAACTAAATAAATCCATTATGAGAGACTACTTTTCCTTGCCTTTTTTGATCAAGTTTTGGAAAATTTGGTAGGAAAACAATATTTTTATTTCTTATATGGATTCAACATATACAATCAAATCAGAATAGCCCCTAAAGATCAAGATAAAATTACATTTACCTACCCTTAGGGAACATATGATTATACAGTCCTTCCTTTTGGATTATACAATGCACCTGCTACCTTTCAGAGAGTAATGTTAGCCATCTTTTATGATCTACAACTTATTTTGTGGAAGTTTACATGGATGATTTCATTGTCCATGGTAATACCTTTGATGAAGCTTTAAACAATTTGGATAAAGTACTTACTATATGTGAGGATCATCAAGTATCTTTGAGTCGTGAGAAATGCATCATAATGGTTGATGAAGGCATAGTCTTAGGACATCATATCTCTTCTAAAATAATAAAATTATATCCCAAAAAGATTGAAATATTTTCAAATCTCTCCATTCCACAAATACAAACTGATGTTAAAAATTTTCTTGATCATGTAGGATATTCCAAAAGATTTATTGAAGACTTCAGTAAAATAGTTGCCCCTATATTTTTTTTACTAGCCAAAGATAGTGAATTTATATGGAATGATAAGTGTTAAGAAGCTTTTGAATCATTAAAGAACAAACTGATGACTACTCCAGTCTTGAAAGGACCTAATTGGGAAAAGCTTTTTCATATCTATATTGATGCTTCCAATAATGCATTAGGATCAGTTTTAGGAAAAAGAGATGAGAATGGAAAAAATGTATGTCATTTATTATATCAAAAATAATCTTACTCCCATAAAGAAGAATTAAATTACCACAAAAAAGAATTTTTTGTTGTTGTCTATGTTATAAACAAGTTTAGGCATTATATTATTGGTTATCAGGTATTTATCTATATAGATTATTTAGCTATTAATTACTTAATGAATAAACTAGTAGTAGGTGAGAGAATAATTAGATGGCTATTACCGTTATAAGAATTTGACATTACCATTATATAAGAACTAGGGAAGTATAATGTTGTTGCTGATTTTTTGTCTAGATTGATCACTACATGTGAAGATGAACATGTGGAGGATTCTTTTCTAGATGAACAACTATTTTCTATATCCACATAATCCCCATGGTTTGTAGACATGAAAAATTACTTATAAATAAGTAATTTTTCTCATTATTTTAATTTTAAAGAAAGAAAATGTTTCATTAAAGCTAGTTCTCATTTCAAATGTTTTAAAGGCATGTTGTTTAAAACTAGACCTGATCATGTACTATGTAGGTGTGTTAGAGAAGATGAAGTGTATGAAATCATCAAAGCATTCCATAGTGAACCATGAGGAGGACATTATTCAAAAAATATAACCATTCATAATATCTTTGGTGTAGGTTATTAATGGCCATATCTTTACAAGACTTTAAAAAGGTTTATATGGTAATGTGATCCTTGCCAAAGGATGGTTAAGCCTATTCTATCTTTTTAAATGCCTTTTCATCCTTAAATAAGCTTAGAATCATTTTAAAGATAGGGTTTGGATTTTTTTGGACCAATCAATCCACCATCTCAAGGAAAATAATATTTATTAGTATGTATTGAATACATTACTAAGTGGGATGAAGTGCAGGTACTCACCTTTGCTAAGGAATAAATGGTTACTGATTTACTATATCATATGATCATGTTAGGATTTAGATCTCCTAAATCTATTATTTTATATCAAGGGCCCTAATTCATGTCTAATATGAACAATTGTTTTATAGATCTATACCATATCAATCACAAGAAATCTTCACCATATCATCCCTAAGCTAATGGACTAGTGGAGGTCACCAACAAAGAGCTGGAATAACATTCTAACCAAGATAGTGAATAAAAGCAGAAAAAATTGAGCAAAAAAATACCTAAATCAGTTTGGGTATATACTAAAACATGGAAGACAACTACAAGATTCTCTCCATATGAACTTGTGATGGGAAGAAACCTTTTTTACCAATAGAATTTGAATTGTATACATTGAAGACAACAACTGATATGGGAATTGATCTTGATGAAGTACAAAATAGAAAGAATAATGCAACTAAATAGATTGGATGAACTGATCATGGATACACTCACTCATACTAGCATGATTTAGAAGTAGATAAAGTAGTGGCATGACACTCACATCAGATAAAGACAATTTCAATAGGGTGATTGGGCATTTCTATTTGATTCTAAATTCCATAATTTCAAGGGTATCCTTAGGACAAGATGGTTGGGACCATACCTGATCAAAACCATTTTCAGCAATGCCTCTGTTCAGCTTCAACCAATTGATGATGACCAAAGGACACTTTTGATTAATGGTCACATGCTTAAGGTTTACAAAATACCTCTCAATAAAGATAAGTTTATTGAGTAGAATCAAGACCAATTTAACATTGTGGAAAAATCTAGTTTTTCCATTAAGGCCAAATGATATTTACAGTATACATCTAATAAAAGAGGAGTGCTAAAAATGAGAAAATGGTGGCTCTCCTTTTAAATTTCAAAAATAAAAAATATATAAAAATGAAAAAATATGAAATATAAAAAATTAAAAAATATGAATCGGTGAAAACCAACAAATGACACTTTTTAAAAGAAAACTTTTACAATAAAATATGAATTGTTGTCAACTAACCTATCTTCTTAGACTTGTTTATCCCTATAGGACATATGGAAAACTATAGGAGATAGATATTGATTTGTACAACAAAATTACAGTTGTATTTATTTTCCCAAAAGATTAGGCATTTTATATTTCACGTCATGTATGTGTATTTATTAGACAATCAACACTTTTTCAAATGGACAAGTTGATGTGAAGTCATTTTTAAAAAGACCTTTTCAAACATATTTGATGTGATATGAAAATCATTATGGATATTGTTTTCAGTGCTACCAATTATGACCCTTACACCACATCATTAATAATGACCAAAAAAGTTCCTTCCCATTAAATCTCATATGCTTTGAAGTGATAACCCTAATTGTTCACCATGATTATTGTCATAATTTCATGATATATATTGATTTACTATTCATTATTGTTACTATCCATTATTGCATCATATCCCTAGTTTATTGCCTTCCTCTTTGTCTTGTGCAATTCTAAGCTCCATTTTTCATAGTGTAATCAGGTTTTCAAGCAAATAGTGATAGATCTAAAAATGGGAGATATGAATAAGAAAAGCAAACCATAATCATTAGATGTGTTGCTTTAGGATGAATTGACTAGAGATATTTTTGATTCGGTAGGTTGGTTAAATTTCCTAAAACTATTGAGGGTTTTCAAAAAGATATTGTGTAAGAATTCTTTGAAAACTTTGATGAGGACCATTCATTTATCAAAGGTAAATATGTTCCAGTAGATTCATATGTGATTAGTGCACTCTCTAGAATTCTTAAGGAAGGTGTAGTTGTTATAGATAAATTAAGATTTGTCAAATTAATTCATATATATATTAAAGGAAATGAGTTCCACCTTAGATTGGCTAAATCCCCACAAAGTGTGGCTAGAGGAATTATGAGAGACAACCTTCCATGGTCATGACAAAATGTTGCATTCTAGGTTATGAAATATCTTACCTACGACAATTAATTTATAATAGTTGATGGAGATGCCATGTAATTTATTATTCACCTAAGGAAAGGAGCTACCAAGGCATAGTACAAAGTAAATCTTCCATTTTTTCTTCATAATTCCCTAATTAATGTTGTTTAGAAATTAAAAAGAGGTATTAGGTCTATTTGACACCATGGGTTGGTTACCCTCATATGTTGAGATCATTTTATACAAAAACCTAAGGGTGAAAAGGCCTGGTCTTCCTTTCTCCAAAAATTATACCAAGAAAACACCATGCCCTATTTCTCCTTCCCCAACAATTACACAAATTGAAGAAGGCCCATCTTGGCACCCTCGACTCTGAAGATGTTATATTGAAGATCAAAAAGAAGAATGGGTATTTCCTCAAAAAATCCTAATCCTCTAGTCAAGCTCTGATGAAGTCATCAACTCATTCTATAGGCAGAAGAAGATGTATAGGTAGTTGAGACTTTGATAAGATTAATCTCTCATATAGAAGTTATAGATGCTAATGTGATGTCCCTTAATTAGGGGCTCTTTTTTCATCAAAGCTCTGATACCATTGTAATATCCCTTCGAATATCAAAACAAAAGCTCTGAATTGCTTATCTAAATTTCTACAAAATATCTTCAAATAGATAAATAAATCACAGTATAAATTCTTATTTATTTGCTCATAAGCTTACAATAGAGGTCCTCTATCAAGTATACAAAGAATATTGAAAGTATGGCCTTAATAGCCTGAATATTCTACAAACTGGGAAAGAAATCTGAATTTGGTACGTCTCGGCCTGCTGTGTAAAAAACACAGTCACCGACGTTGGTTATACTGCCATCGTTGGTCGACCTGTAGTTGTTAACTTGCTGACGTCGATGATATGTCGACTGATGTCAGTCTCTGTAGGTCTCTATTCGCCGATGTCGGTGCTTAAACTTTTTGTTGATGCGTACGAATTTTCATGAATCTGTACGGAAGTCATACGGCCGCTGATATCGCACAACCTGTATGCTTAATCCTGATCTATAGAATTATGGGCTAATACAAAAGATCTATATCTGGATAATTCTTGAATCAAAACCCAAAATAATGAAATACCTGTAAACCCTTGTGATAGCTTTTGTGTGAAGTTATCTCTCAAACTTGTAAACACCTGTGATAACTTTTGTATGAAGTTATCTCTCAATTTGGCAATAGATCGGCTGATCTCTCACAACCTCTAAATCACACACAATGAAGAGTTGACATTCTTCAATGCAAATGGAATCCTGGAACCCTTGGCTCAGTCTTCACAGAAGAATTTCTTAACAAGAATCAATATCAATAATAATCATGAATACAAACTCTCTCCCATGAGAGATCCTTATACCCCTCCAAAGGTGTGCTTGCTAAAATTAGATTCCCTTAAATTAGACTTAGGCTTCCTTAAATTAGAACTAGGGTCTTAAAATTAGACCAATTCTTAAATTAGAATTAGGATCCTAAAATTAGACCCAATAATTAATAATTAATAATTAATTAATAATTAATAATTAATTATTAATTAATAATTAATAATTAATTAAAATTGGACCAAATAATTAATATTTGATTAAATCAATCAAATATTAATATCTCCCTTAATTCATGTCTGAAAGAGCCCAAACGAAAGCCAAGCCCAGCTCCATCAAGACCCTCTATCCATCTCATCAGCCTACGAGGGTCGCATAATAGGCTAATCATCTACTCTGCACATGTCAACTAAAAAGGGGACATGACAATCCGCCCCTCCTAAAATTGCTTGCCCTCAAGCAATCACTAAATGATAGACCAATCAATCCACCTAGATCCCAAATGAAGTCTCGATCTACAGTGCTGTCAACCAACACAAACTCCAGGCCCTGTCCATCACCACTCTCATCCAATGGCGTCACATCACCTCTGTCTCATGTACGCATATTGTCATCAACATGTGACCCACCTGTAAAAGAAAGCTAAGACTCTACCACACGTGCTAACTCCTAAACTGAACTCACCACATGTCTCTCTTGTATCAGTGCCAATGTGCACTCGGTAGCGCACTCAATCATGTCATGTCGTATGAGCCTCTCCATCCGATGAAAAAACATATATTTGAAGCTGCTACCCTGTATTGCCTTAAGAATATGTGTCTTTCCATCAACATCAAAGTGAACTTCCATGTCCTTGAGACGAAGAGTAACTTCCTCAAATGAATGAAGCCACTTCATACCCAAGACTAAGTCTATATCCCCTGTGTTCACTACATAATAATTAGCCTTGAACTCATAGTTGTTCAAGTGCAATGGGAGGTCTCTAATCATACGCTCACACCTAAGAGTGTGACCATCGACTACCTTAACTCTAATGCCCTCAAAATCTTCAGTAGTGAGTCCACGCTTCTCCACAAATCTAGTATCTATAAAATTATGTGTGGCTCCTGTATCAAGAAGGGTGATGACCTTCTGTCTTGCCAAAACTCCCCGGAGTCTAAATGACTCATCCGACTGAATGCTAGATAGGTGTGCCTCTTATATGTGAAGCTCTAACTCTGCTTCTACCTCCTCAGAACTATTCTGCTATTCGGAATCCTCTGAATCTAAATCTTCATAATATGCCCACATCACACGATTCGCCTTGCCCTTAGGCCTCAAAGGGCAATCGTGATGGATATCATATGGACCTTTGCAGTAGAAGCAAAGCTTCTTTCTGCGTAGATCATTAAGCGCCTCATGATCCAAAGGTGGTACTATTGGATTGGCCTTTGAATCATTTTTAATCTCGGATTTATCTATGTTAAAATCCGGTCTCTCTGTATCCCCGTTGGAGTGCTTATGGTCTCTAGGTGAAGAAGTACCTCTGGAGTTAAATTTATTAGATGGGGCTGCCATCTCCATATTACGCGCCTTTGTCATAGCTACCTATAATGAAGGAGGATCAAAGCCTTTGATCCAACCTCTCAATGGTTCTGTCAATCCCTCCATGAAGAGTACTACAAGTCACCTCTCTAAGATGTCAGGAACCATTACTGATAACTTCTGGAAGTCACCAATGTATGCCTTTAGACTCCCACTCTGGCGCAACTAAGCTAACTCTCTAAAATAGGACTCTGGATCCCTCCTGTCAAAATGCTCTACCAGCCTATCCACAAACTCCTGATAAGATGTGATCTGATCATGATGGAGTGTCACCATCCCGTGGTGCCACCAATCGTGAGCTACTCCCTCAAGATGTAGTGTCGCATATATGATAGCATCTTCCTCACCCATTGGTCGTAATGTGAGAAATGTATCCAGCTTACTAACCCAGGCCTGTGTTGTCACCTTACCACTACCGTCAAATGTCGCTAGTGTGAGCCTGCTCGTAGCATGCTTCAAATCATTATTCTGGGGTCTTGGTCTCCCATTCTATCAACCTCGGTAATGTTCTTTCCTTTGTGTGAGGAATCGGTCAAAAGTAATCATCTCCCTGACCACAGGTGGTAATGACGCCCACTCGTCAGTTACTGCCCTAAGTGTGTCTGTAAATTCCTCCTCATGCTCTTCACCTGCTATCACCTCCTCTGCGTCTTGTCTCACAAAGATAGGCCTAGTAGGCATGTTAGCTGTATGAGAAGCAGTCCCAAGGCCTCTCTATGATCCTGCATCACTCCTGACTTCGTCACGATGTGGGGAATGTCCCCTTGGAGTACCCAATCTCGGCAGTGCTACTGCCAACTGCTGTAGTACTGTGTTATTCTGCCTTTGCCCTTATCGTATGTCTCTAAGAGTAAGTAAAACCTCTACATCATCTTGATCTCTAGGATAGTGAGGAATACGGGGCCTATCAATATCGTCACCCATGTCCTCCGGCAGTTGTTCTAAAACTTGAGTGCCTTCAAGCAAAGCTCTACTGCGCGTGAAATACCCATGTGCTCCTGACCCTTGTGGCTGCATACGATTGTCAGCCCCTCAGGATGGCAGGATTTAGCTCTGATACCACTATGATGTCCCTTACTTAGGGGCTCTTTTTTCATCAAAGCTCTGATACCACTGTAATATCCCTTAGAATATCAAAACAAAAGCTCTGAATTGCTTATCTGAATTTCTACAAATATCTTCAAATAGATAAATAAATCACAATATAAATTCTTATTTATTTGCTCATAAGCTTACAATAGAGGTCCTCTATCAAGTATACAAAGAATATTTAAAGTACGACCTTAATAGCCTAAATATTCCACAAACTAGGAAAGAAATCTAAATCTGGTACATCTCGGCCTGCTGTGTAAAAAACACAGTCGCCGACATCGGTTATACTGCCGTCGTCGGTCAACCTGTAGTTGTTAACTTGCCGATGTCGGTGATATGTCAATCGATGTCGATCTCTATAGGTCTCTGTTCATCGATGTCGGTGCCTAAACTTTTTTTTGATGTGTACGGATTTTCACGGATCTATACGGAAGTCGTACGGCTGCTGATATCGCACAACCTGTATGCTTGATCCTGATCTATAGAATTATGGGCTAATACAAAAGATCTATATCTGGATAATTCTTGAATCAAAACCCAAAATAATGAAATACCTATAAACCCTTGTGATAGCTTTTATGTGAAGTTATCTCTCAAACTTGTAAACACCTGTGATAACTTCTGTATGAAGTTATCTCTCAATTTGGCAATAGATCGGCTGATCTCTCACAACCTCTGAATCACACACAATGAAGAGTTGACGTTCTTCAATGCAAATGGAATCCTGGAACCCTTGGCTCAGTCTTCACAAAAGAATTTCTTAACAAGAATCAATATCAATAATAATCATGAATACAAACTCTCTCCCATGAGAGATCCTTATACCCCTCCAAAGGTGTGCTTGCTAAAATTAGATTCCCTTAAATTAGACTTAGGGCTTCCTTAAATTAGAACTAGGGTCTTAAAATTAGACCAATTCTTAAATTAGAATTAGGATCCTAAAATTAGACCCAATAATTAATAATTAATTAAAATTGGACCAAATAATTAATATTTGATTAAATCAATCAAATATTAATATCTCCCTTAATTCATGTCTGAAAGAGCCCAAACGAAAGCCAAGCCCAGCTCCATCAAGACCCTCTATCCATCTCATCAGCCTACGAGGGTTGCATAATAGGCTAATCATCTACTTTGCACATGTCAACTAAAAAGGGGACATGACAGCTAAACAAGTAGCTGAAGAAGAACCCTATACACAAGAAATTGTAGTTGAAGAAGAAAGCCTTGAAGAAGAAATAGTGGCTCAAGAAATAGAAATACCTTTACCCTCTATAGTAGATAAGGGTAAAGCACAATTGATAAAATAAGGTCCATCTTCCCCCCAGCCTGCTAATGAAGAAGAATAGTTGTAGCATGTCATTGCTCTATCCCAACATGAAGAAAAATTTTGGTAGTAATAAGCAGAACTGGATTTTCTTCATTTAACATTACAAGGTAAGAATCAAATTATTTCCAATTTGGAAAGAAGATTTGAATAATATGTCACTCAAGCTAGGGTACAAGATGTAATTCTTATAGTAATGAATTCTAAGCAAACTAGATTGCACAATTTGATGTTTTATCAAACTCAAGAATTGAGTACTTTACAAAATTCTCTTTACATTAAAGATACCCAACTTGTTGATTTGTAAAATTCTATTGTTGATAAAGATACTTAGATTAATAATTTATGATAAACTATTTTTGTTATAAATGCATTGATTGTTTAACACACTAATAGTAAGCCTCTTTATAAGCCATGCAAAGAGAGATGAGAGAAATAATAGTCTAGACTAAAGGACCTACAAGAGCTATTCCTTCCTTCCCCCTTCTACTTCATTAAATGATTTTAGAGTGGAATAAAACTCAACATAAAATTCAAAAGTTGGAGGAAGAAAATGCTAATATTAAAGTGGAGTCTCAGTAGCAACTGGTGGAGTCTCATCAAAAATTATAGAAAGCTCAGACTTCCATCCAGAACATTTGTGCAATTTATGAAAAATTGTTATCATGTAGGCAACCTTATTCTATCTATGTTCTTTTTCTTCATGAGAAATTATAAAAATATAAGATATAGTTTATTTCTTTTGTATTTCCTCATATTATTGAAGATGAACACATGTTTATGGATGTATTTCTCAAGAGTACCATAGAAAGACAAGATTAAATTTGTAAATTTTATATTTTTAACATGTTGTCAGGTTAACAGTCTAGTTTTTTAGTAAATTTATTTACAGGGGAAACACAATTACATGATTTCCTCTCTATTATAAGAAATCAAAAAGTATGGCAACAAGCACACAATAAGTTTATGGAAATATAAAACACCACAGGCTATGTATGAGATCCTAATTTCTAGATGCCAAGAAGCTTGTCACTGCTTTTCAACCAATGTACCACATGTACATGAAGAATAAATACCATGAAATATTAAGATCCAATGTGGCATCTTTTATAATTTTTATGAGTAAACATTCTACCAATTCCATCAATGTCAGCATTGCCAAGTGGGAGACTTTACCTATCTAGAATACTCTGAAGACACCCAAGCATGCTTTGAAGATGTCCACTTGGATCCTATTGATCAAGATAGTTATTTTAAAGATATTTATTATATATAAATAGAATTTTCATATTTAGATATCCTATTTTAGACATTACTATTCATAGTAATGACCTAAAATGATCTGTATATATTTATACTTCTATTTTTTTAAACTAGATAACTCTCTTAGGATCTATGTTAGTTATTTTCTATCTATTTTTAGTTGAGTTAGTTCCAACACCTTCCTAGAAGCAGGGATTTAATTCCTAGATTGTCTATATTTTGAATAAGTAGATTTGGCCATTTTGACTACAAAATTTTTTACTCTATGAATAGATGTTGAGATGTCCTTTAAATGTATGGCTCCTTATCATTCCATAGAGTTGGAGAAAAGATTTAGAAAGTTGTTGAAGTTAGTTAATCAAAAATCAAAAGAAGTATTTTAGTTTAGTTTTGTATATATGTATATGTTCCTTTGATATTTAAATAAAGTTTAGCATTCCTTTTCATTACTGAGTAAAGCAATTACTATTTTGAGGAAGGAGTGAGGGCCCACTTCTCTCCAAAGATCAAGATGAATCGATAGTTTTTAGTTTTTAGTTCAACATTATTTATTTAATTTAGGTATAATTCATTCAATGTAGAGTGTAATTTCCTTTTAACTACAAGATTAATTTCTTTTAAATGCAAGAGTGATTTTTTTTAAATGCAAGTGTGAATTTCCTTTTCAAAATCAAAGTGTGAATTTCCTTTAATGCAAGTGTATTTCCATTACATGCAGAGGTTGTTTTCTTTATGCAAGAGTGTGTCTTTCAATTTCATAAGGAGTAAAGTTTTTTAACCTATCTCCATACTCATAATTTATTATAACCTATTTAAGTGATAATAAACAAAAAAATTAGATTCTCGAATATCATACTATCCTACCCAATTGGGCAAGTCGAGTGAGGCCATCAAACGTATTATTCTAGATGATTAAGTTTTGGATGTTAATGGTGTGAATGTTATAGGAGATCTTCAGTTAACAAACAATCTAGATTTAATTTTATGTAAAATAGAGTTGGAATCTTATTTACTATTTTTGGAATTTGAAAATCACAACAAAAGTAAAACCCCCAAATAATGAACTATAAAACTCTAATATCCAAGGGTCTCATTGCATATAGCCTTTGGACACTGACCCTGGTAGAAAATGAAACCAATCCATTGATTGGTTAAATGAGTGGTACAAGGATAGCCTATCACATTATTTTAAACAAAAATATTCATCTCATGATCTCTCATCATAGAACTAAAGAGTTCCTCTTGAGTAAAGACATCAATTAAAATAGGGTAGGGTGGATCACAAAGGTCATAGAGTATGATGTTGGCATCAAGATGACCTATTTGGTATGGGATAAGGGTTTATATGAGCACTTGGATTCATATCTCCATATACCAAAAGATAAAGTTTTGGCTGATCAATATTTCCCTCAACCATTTGATCTCATACCTCTACAAAGTTTGACACAAGACATCATCATATTCCTCCAAAATGGTGAATGTCCTAATGCATTGAGAAGGTCTAAAAGAAGGTATTTTAGATTATAAACTATTCCTTATTATCTTGTAGATGGTGTGATTTTAGAAGAGATAAAAATGGTGTATTATTTAGGTACATAAATAGTTTTTAGTTTGGTGTATTTATTGAAAAGTTTCATAATGGATCAATAGGGTCTCATTTCTCTCTAAGGACCACAGTTGCAAAGATCATGAGGATAAGATACTATTGGCCTAGTCTCTTCAAAGATTGTTATTCTTGGTAAGAAGGTGTCCTCAATGTGATTTATTTATAGGAAAATATAAGCTCTCCCATTGAGACCCATTCAAGTAGATCAAACCTTCATGCAATGGGATCTTGACTTAATTACCATGATTAATCCTCCATCAAGTGTTGGCCATGAGTGGATCCTTATAGCAGCTGATTACTTTACAAGATGGGTTGAGGTATTTGTATTGAATAAGGCCAATAAGAGTTCCATCTTTTAGTTCTATGAAGTTATTTATACAAGGTTTGGACTCCCTCTACCATCATTTTAGATAATACACTTGCTTTCATGGGTGTTAAGATAATTGATTGGGAAATTAGTAATGGCATATATGTGACTACATCATCTAAATATTACTATCAAGGTAATAGATTAGTAGAGTCTACTAATAATAACCTAATTAATATCATCAAAATAACTTTGGAGAGAAACTAAAGATCTTGGCATACTAAGTTAAAGACATCCCTATGGGATGATAGGATCACACCTAAAAGGTCCACTGATAACTCTCTTTTCATTATTTTTTATAGAAGGGAAGCTATACTATCCGTATACCAAGATATACCTTCCTTAGAGATGGCACATAAGTTGGAATTACTTGAAAACACTCCCATGGATGTGAGGTTGACATAATTGATGGAGTTGCAAGATACTAGAGACAATGCTCACAAAGCCATGGACCATCATCAGGTGCTAATGAATAAATCCTTTGATAATAAATAAAATATAATAGTATTTTAAAAGGGTGATATAGTACTGAAGAGGGATGAGGACATATAAAATCCTAGGATACATACCAAGTTTGACACTTTATGGACTGGGCCATACATCATCATCAAGTGCAAGCAAAAATAATTCCTTCCAATTGACAAGAATGGATGGGGAGGAGTTAGGTATCCATGTAAATGGGATACATTTTAATCCATGATATTTATGATATTAAGGTTATTCATATACATAATTAGGTGTGTGGCATGTGTTGAATAAGTGATTATGCACATTTGCTTATTTCCTTCTTGTTTGGTGTGTTGTTTTGAGTATTTATTATGTGGTGTTCCATAAATGCATTTAACATAGTGTGTGTTTTATATCTTGGTGTGGTGTGGTGTGTTTAGTTTATATATTATCTTATTCTAGTTTAGTTTCAAATCTTCTCTACCATGACTCAATTTCCCAATAGTTGAGAAAAGGTTACTGGTCTCACAACCTAGCAGGTAGGCTGCCCAAAATGTCACCAAGAATGTTATCAAAATGTGATAACATTTTGAACTCTATGAGTCCAATTTTTTTTCATTTTCCCCCTTTAATATAAGTTTCTATAGGTTTTCATATCTTATCCATGCCCTTACATTTCAAAATCATGAGTTAAAACCCATTTCTAGTCACCTCAAAGAAATTAAGGTTTCTTAACATAAATTAAGGTTTTAAGGATGTTATGGTTTCTATTATGGCCAATGAGGGTCTTTTCAAATCTTATTTATTTCTAAAATTTTTAGAGGGGGTGAAATAGAGTCCATATAAGTTTTTTATGGTATTGTTCAAATGAAATGTCCACTCCATGAGGTCATCTAATTTCACTAGTTTTCTCTACACTTGAAACTATTTTTTAAGGTTTCTAAAGTTATTTCCAAGATTAATATGATGTATGGTATGTACAAATGGTAATTGTATCTTGAGAATTGTCATTGGTTATTGATTTTTGGAATAAGTGTTTTCATTGATCTTAATCTAATGTCATTGATGTCTAAGATTCTTGTGAAGGTGCATGGTTAAATAAGCTTTGAGGTATGTGTATGATGAGTTTTGTTGCCAACATAGTGAGTGTTATTATTGTATGAAAGTAGTAATGTGAGAGTACTATTTTAATAATGATATTATGTTATCTTGATAAATATCATTGAGATCAACATGAGTTAGTACAAGTAAATATGTCAAGTGTCAAGTAACATGTAAATATTTGTACAGTAATGTGAGATTACTATTTGAAGAATGATCTTACATCAGCTTGAGAAATATCATTGAGATTAGCATAATTATAGGTTAGTATGTCAAATGTCAAGTAAATTTCAAATATTTGTATATACCTTGCGATATGGTATGTGCAAGTAGCATGATGAAATGACTAAGATTTGAAGAATAATATGTGTGCTCTATATATCTATGTAAGTAGTTCTACAGATGCTCCAAATGATCTATGAAGATCCTTAGTGAAGCTCCAAAGAATACTTGATAGTATTTCAGCATGAGATAAGTTTTTTCATTTTTTACATGAGGTTTTGAGGGATTTGAAAATGATTATAAGGTTATCTCCAAATATCTACATATGCATCTCTAAAGATGCTACAAACATTTTTAGTTGAGATCTAAAGATTTATAAACAGCTTTAAAGATGCTCTAAGTGAGCCATAAAGATGATCAATTAAAGCTCTGAAGAAGATTAATCATATAAGGTTGATTGAGTATACATAAGAGGCATTGAATCACTCAAGAAAGTTTCAAGGTGAGTTTATAAGGGTAAGTACTTCAGTCCAAGTCTACAACTAGACTAGTTCTAGATCCTACATGGCCTAATGACGCATCATAAGATGTTGAAAAGACATATGAAGATTTGTTTATAGTATTTAATCATGATATGTGATTTCATGGCATATATATAAGGTGATGAGATCTTGGACAATGCTTAAAAGGTCAGCTTCAAGACCTAATATGACTTGTAGGTCAAAGGCATAGAAAATAAAAGATAGATGATGGCTAGATGAGGTATTATGATCAGTTTCCATGACATGGGTGAGTAGGTGAGCATTGACAAAGGTGATTCAAGTTTTTTTTATCATGTGCATGAAGTTTCAAGTCATGGTTTACAAGAAAAGGCTTGAAAAGTGTTTCAAGATTTCTCAAGTGCATAGAATGAAGAACTATCTACCTGAGAAGGTTTTTCAAGTGCTCATTATAACATACAACCTTTGCATGATAATATAATATATATTGGTAAATAATTAATTTTTATATCTTAAATTTCCAATCATTGGTTTTTAGGAAGATGAGCTAAGTTTTATGAATAATCGTTAAGATTAGAATATGGTTTAAACCCTCATAGAACCCTAATAATGACCCGATGTTGAATATATTATTCTAAAGAGATTAGAATAGTTTGATATGGATATTTAAGTGATTATATATTGTATTTAACTCTCCCAATAATCTCTAGGTATGATTTGTTTCTCAAGTGAGTGAGCAGATCCTACAAGAAGGTGCTTGTTTTTTATAGATTTATTATAGCAAACAAAGTTGACAGAGTCAAAGTTTCCAAGTGGATGAAGGTAAAAGTGTGAGACTTGTATTTGTCTATAAATATTTTTTTATAGGTTCCATATCTCATATGTACAAATTTGGTGAACCAAGTTGGCCATTTGCTAACAAACCTAATGGTGCAAACATTAAGAAAATTAGGCATAAGTGAGAAGATGATTCCTAATGTGTTTTCATGTGAGAATGATGGATTTATGTGTTTGATGATGTTATATTTTTTTTTAATAATTTATCCATGTTTTCCATAAGTTTGGGAGTTAGTCTAATAAGTTGGAACATTCAAGCCAAAATGGCTTATCTGGTTGAGTGGAGTCTGTGAGAGAGAAAGTCAACAGATTAGTTTGTAAGACCAATAATTTCCATTAGAGATTATGATCTATTTTATAAAATCATTTTCATTAATTTAAATTCCTTGAGTATGTTTAATCAATTGTCAAAAGTTCATGTTTCCTTGATTATGTTTTGAAGTCAATTGGTAGTTTTGAGTGAGCATCTTATAGAGAAGAGTTTGAGCCTATATACCCTAAGTTTAAGAATTTTATTAAGTGTGTGATGACCCTAATGTCATGTGGTTTTCTAATATGTAATTTTTTTCCATGGTTTGTTGGAAAAAATTATTTTATGCCTCAGTTGTTCAAGATAGATTTTTTGTGTATGCATAGGCCTTTTATGAACAAAGTTTTGAGAAAGGGTTCAAATGGTGGTTGGACATAAAAGGTGTTGTAGACCTAAATTTAAGTTATATAAGGTGAATTAGATTTCCATATGATGTATTCCTATGGTTTTAGGTATTTGAATATGCTTCAAGAAAGGTCAAAGGGTAGCTTATTGTTAAAAAGACCTATTAGGCCTCCATAAAGCATAAAAGAGGAGTAATGGCTAATTGAGCTATGGTCGACCTAATATATTAGTTTATTCATGTTTGAAACATGTTATTATAATATGATAAGACATATTCATGGCTTTCCTAAGAGAGATTTGAAGTTTATGGCCGACTAACAAGGATATGATCAAGTGTCTTATATAAAAGCAAGGTTAATTAGGCCTATTTGAGAATGCTTAGACAGAGTGGATAACAAGCGAATGATATAAAACATTGGTGAGAATAAATAGGTCATACTATCCACCATATAAGTTTCATTAATATCTATAGAGGTTCTATAAACACCAAAAATTGGCCACTAATGACTTTATACTAGACTTTAGACTGATTCTTGTTAACCTTTTCAAATCTAGCCTAAGTATCTCTAAACGTCTCTAATTTGGCTTCATAACATACAAGTTAGCCTAAAAATAAATTAAATAGAGAAAATCCACCCATAAATTAATTCAAATCTTGAAAAAAATTAAAATCTCTAAATAAAATTAATTAACATACAAAACCTAATTAAATGCCTAATTGAATTTACCATGAGCAATTAAATGAATTATCAAAAAGGAAATTAAAAAATCAAAGAATATCCTAAGAATTAATAATTACCTTTTGTGAGTTGTCTAAAATCCAAAATATCTCACCCATGCATATTCTATGCTAATCATGAGGTTTGGACACCTTTTAACTCTACTAGGGTTAATTAATGAACTAATGTGAGGTTTGAACCCATTCCAATCCATTTTTTATAAACCTATAAATTTAAGCATTTACCTCTAATTTATGGGAGCTTGGACATAGTAATGTTATAATGAAAGATTTGTCCATGATTCAAAATTATAGAGTTATAATGCCAAACTTTTAAGCCAATCCCCTTTGAGCAAACTTCAATCCATAGCTACAAAGCCAACAATGGTGATAAGAAGAGAAGGAGCCATAAAACTCTATTTGCCAAAGACTTCTTGAGGACAAGACGAGAAAGACAAATGAAGAAATCTCTTGGAGCATTTAAGGAAGGTAAGAAAGGTTGTTTTTCTTCCATTTTAGTTGAGCTTTGTCAATTGGTTTTCTTCACTATGATCCTTCCTTTGATCTAGGCAAGATAGTGTTATTCATGTTAGTGTGTTTATTTTTATTTTGATTTTCTTTCGTTATGAAGCTAACATATGATATAACCACCCTTCTTGGATTCCTTGATCATAAATGGCATGCCTGGTGGAACATATATGTACCCTACACAGAGATTATCAGTTCTAATGTGACTATTATCAGTTCAAACTAACCAATCTTGGTTCTATGTGACCATCATTAGTTAGCATGTAGGGGAAAACATGGTTTATAAAGATTGCATTTCAAAGCTTTCTAGTATTCCTTTTTGTTGTTTCTTATTTCTAGTAGCTTTTAAACTCATTGTTTAATCCTTGCCTTTCAGGTTTTATTGAGTTTTTAGCTAATCATTACCCAACTTAATGCTTTACTCTACTATGGTTTTGCCTTAAAGTTTATAAGTAATATATGATAGTTTTAAATGACCAGCATTGGTTTTTCATGACTAACATCAGTTCTCTTTGAGACCAACCAGCATTAGTTGCTTTAAATCAGCATCAGACATTTATGATTGAGCATGGTCTCTATGTTTTCAAAAATAAAACCTGATAGATCCTTTTCTAAAGTTAATTTTATCATAATCAAAAAAGCTTCAAAGCAAAAAGATACTATCAAAAAATTGTAGGTCCAGGTCATCATTTGAATATAAATTTGTAAGTTTTAAATAATACACATTTCATTTTGGGATTTTAAAAGGAATCTAGCTAAATCACTCACACATTATTTTTGGTGTTAAAATGAACATGTTAGATCGTACACATTTGGATGTTGGTGTTTAAAAATAATTATAATGGCTAAGTCTTAAAAAAAACTTCATTCTTGGTGCTTAAAATGAATGCTTAAGTCTTAAATACTTATTTTTGGTGTTTAAAAATGAACTTAGGCTAAATCTTGAACATATGGGTTTTGAGATTAAAATAAACATAGATGATTTTGCTTAAGTTATGTTGTGTAATTATGTAAATATTTCACACTTAAGACAAGGGGAAAAATAAATAACATCATCACATTTTAATTTTGTGCCTAAAATCAAACTTCACTCGTAATTTCTTGCAAACTATTTATTGATTATTTATTTTCACATAAATAATAATGCATGTATGCTCTCTCCCCATACCCTATAGGGAAATTGGGTGATAAAAATCACCTTTTCATTACATTTGTGCCTTAATCCAAGCATAGAAATAAATTTGTCTAGGCTCTCCCCAAAACCCATATGGTATTGGGTGATCTAAAAGCAACCCTAAAGTCTTTCTAATAGTCTTTTATTTTCATGCAATTTGGCTTGTGAAGGGGATGTCATTACCTCTCATGAGTTCTCTAAGGAAGCATTAACCTGGGGCTTCATCTCCTGGTAGTGTTTCAACCCTATTCAATAGTGGGCTATATAAATTAGGGTATGCATACTACTAGATCTAGGGGTTGAGAAGTTAACCCCTCCTTTAATAATGAAGTCTCAAGTTAGATCTGGTCAACTAGGGGATTCTACTAAGTAGTCTATGGATGGAATCATCATGCAAAGTAATAGACCCTTAAATTATAAGTTAATCAAGATGAACTCAATTGACATGATGCTTCTCTTATGTTAGTCACACTTGGATCAATCTAAATGATTGTAACTTGTAATTTTTAGTCAACCTCATGTTGCCACACCTGTATAGGATCTAGGATGATAAACTTAGTTGTATTTTTATCATTTATTATTTTATTTCTTGGTGTGTTGAATTTAAAACTTTGTTGTTTATACCATGTTATGAATGATATTGTTTGTCTACATTACTCTATAATTTGAAGAGGTGTTATGCCATCTGTTTAACACCTTGTTTTAACTCAAAAAACTTTTGTGTCAAAAATGTTGTGTGTAACACTTGATTGAGATGTGTAATGTTATGCTACCCAAATAAATTCAAGTTTCATACCTTACAATTCTTTGAAAAAAATCATAATCACATCTTTTAGGAGTGATAATTCCATTACACTACTCAAATTATTTCAATAGACTTGTCTTATCTTGTGTCCAAATTGTCATTGGTTGAACCAAATCATGTGTCTTGTGGGATCTTTTGTCTAGTATTATTATGTTATTCAAATTTATCTAACTTATTGGTCATTAAAACCCTAGTTTTCTTAAGTTGAGTCTTTGATTATCTTTTACAATTTTAGATCCAAACATTGATTGATTTCTATTTAGGCCTTATTTTGTATGGGTTGATACACATATCTTTCTATTTTAGGTTGTGTAACTTAGGTTAATTTTGGACCCAGAATTCAAAAACTATATTGTTTGTTCCCTTGTTTGATAGAATTAGTCCATATTCAAAGTGCCTTTTGTTTTGTGTTTTCTATCAATTTGATCATGTTTATGTATAGATTAAATTGCCTAGTCTTTTCCAAAGTGTTCCAAGTTTGTTAGATTAATATCGTCATCCTTTGATCCAAGTCTATATTTTGACGTCACATTTGGCCAAAAGTCCTATCAACTCTTTTAGCTTTCCTAGTTTAGACTTATTTAGATCATCTTTGAACCTAGATTTTTACATCTTAATTTTAGGTCATTTTACTTAACCTTATTCTTGTGAGACATTTAACATTAGACATTTGATGATATACTATTTTTACCAAGTCTTTGCATATACCTTTTAGAGACACAAGTCCACCTCATTAACCAAGTTAGATCTAGTTTAAACCTTTTGTCTTTTTAGACATATCTTTTTAGATTTTGTATAACTCTAAGCCTTTTTGTAGAGCATTATCATTGATATGGATATGACTATCTACACTTATGGTAGAGTTACATACAATCTAATTTATGATGGAATGGCCTCACAAAATTCAATTGGAGATCCCTATTGGAATGATATGGTTTGTGAGGAGGACTTGGGTGAAGACCTCTTTGAAGATGATGTTGTTTGTGAGATAGATCCATATCTACCTTACAATAATCAATCAAGATAAAAAATTCAAGAACCTACTTATGACCTAAGACAAAACCCCTATGGGAACAAGGATGATGTTATTTGGGAAGAGGATCCATAAACACCATATAATAATCAATCAAGAGAACAAAGTCAAGAACCTACTTAAGACCTAAGAAAAAACCCCTACGGGAACAAGGATGATTTTATTTGGGAGGAGGATCCATACCCTTCTTACAATCCTCAATTGGGGGAGTAAATCTAAAGTGCTCAAGAATAGGGTATATTGATCCATTATTTAGGATATTTGTGGTGTTATCCTCTCCCTTATCATGCCACCCATTCCCCACCTATACTATTAACCCTCTTTCAGATTATATGAGCTACTAATTTATACAACATCTAAGGAATACCATTTATATAAGAGGACCTAATCCTTTGGTTTATGTGAGTAATCAATCTCCATGATGCCCTAACCTTATCCTTTTTGGACCTCATCCTCTAGCTTGTATGAAAAACTTAGATCCATAATGCCCTTTCATTTTACTAGGACCTCATCTTTTGGCATATGCAAGTAACCAAGATCCATGACACCTTGCCCTTATCATACTAAGACTTAGTGCTTTGGATTACATAAGAAACCAAGATCCACAATGCCCTACTATTACCATTTTAGGACTTCATCCTTTGGATTGTACAGGCAATCAAGTTCCATAGTGCCCTCTCATTATCCAGCCACCAGTCATTATTCAACTATTGCCATCAATTCCCCACTTTAGAAAACCCCAACCAATTGTCTAGCCCTAACCCTAGCCAATTATCCAACCCTAACCAAGTCAATCAATACCTCTCCAACAAAACTAATCATTTGAGGACCAAGCTATATTCAAAATTGGTGCTTTACAACTCATTATAAACTAATACTAAGATAACTAGCCAATCTAAGATGTTTTTGTTGAACCAACCATTTGTGATAAGTCAACCTATGATGAATCACCTTTCAATCCTATTCCTATTATCAAGGAGTCTCACTCTAATGAGACAATATTTATTGAGTCACTTATTAATGATTATGACTACCTTTGGTCAAATCACTACCTCAACCATATGCATATTTTTCAAAAGATTCCCATTGACAAGCTAATATCTAAGGATTTGTATCTTGACCTTTTTATTACCATTTAGGGGTCTCACTTTGACAAACTATTCTATGTGAATCCCACTATGCCATCATAGGTCGTTACTTGTCCAAAACCTAACATTCAATAAAACATCATTATAGTAGCATCTACATTAGAAGAAGAATCAGAATTAGAGTCAAGTTTTATTATTGAACTAAAACTAGATATAGCATCAAAAGTAGAATCAACATCAATCTCAACATTGGATTCAAAGTCTATTGATTCATAATCATATTTAGAATTAGAATATGTTTGTGGCTATTATAATATTAGTTATGCATGCCTTATAGATCAATTTAAATACATCTATGATCCTTCTATAATTTTTGAGAATGAGTACTTTAACTTCGACACAAGTTCTCTTGATATCTTATACAAGGATTGTGCTATCTCTCCCCATTCTATTACCATTACATATGCCATTTCCACCAACCAACATAGCCATTATATTGGCATTCCACCTCCCACAAGTGTCAATTAGGACTAATAGAATCACACCTTGTTAAATTACATCTATGGAGACATAATATTTATGGAATATCAATGAGGCTAAGACCACATTCATGTATAAGAAGAATAATATCCTAGTAAAACCTTTTTGAAGGTGACAGGGAATAATCCAAGTTCAAACTCATCATCGTTTAATGAAACCTTTTTAAATGTGCTAGAAGACAATCAAAGTTTTCTTGGAGGTGCTATAGGATAATTAAGACAAATTAATTTGTGAAAACCTCTTAAAGGCACTAATAACTAAGCACAATAGTCCTTCATTACTTGATGAAGACAAGCACAATAGTCCTTCATTACTTGATGAAGACAAAATTAAAGATGAAATCAATATAGCTTCTAATCTACAGCCTAATCAAATGGTAGCTACTCTCAAGCCCAAACAAAAAATAAATATGGTGGTCTTATTGGGACAATATTCATAAGTCTTTGGCCCCACCACATCCAAAGTTATGTCAAATCTAAAATCAGCAACATTGTGTGTCCTCAAAAACCCTAATCTTTATTTATTTTCCAACCATTACACATTCCATTATCATCCACCATTCTATTTCCCAATAAAACCTATCATCTAACATTTATCCATATTTACCATCCCTAGTTACACATTCCTTTATAGAGGATATAAAGATACCTTGTCTTGATGTTTGAAGGAAACAAAATCAATGACCAATAAAGATCACAACAACATCATTCACATCCAAATTTGTAGCCAGTTATTGATAGAGAAATTATTTAGACAAGGTGTGGGCTAGTAGTTTACATGATTGAGTATTCTACTTGTATCATTTGTTGATCAAGACATGCATCTCCAAATCAACAAGAACACCAAAAACATTCATCTAGGCCAAAAACATGTACTACACCACTACCATCGACCAAAAACTATCCCTTAGCCAAAATCATATACCATGTCATTGTTATTTATCATTCCATTTTCCATTATTTCATACCTTTTCATTTCCCTTATCACTTAGGGTAACCCTCTTACCATTTTATCCAATATTCATTTCCATCATCATCCTAAATAAAGGCATACCATTCTGTCATTCTACCATCATATCACATTGATTTTCCACCATTCCATTCTACCATGTTGTCTCTATTAAACCAAAGAATATTTTTAGATGTCCTACCCTAGCCTATTTGACCTTGGTTCATCCATTGATTCCACTTTCAACATGAAGAATCAAATCAATTTTAGTGGTTATTTCAAGAATTCCAGATGGATGCCATATTTTGGAGTAGTAGGACAGAATTTTTGGTAGTTGCATCCTTCATTTCTTGTTTCATTTTATATCATGCTTTGTTTATGTGGGACTAATTATAACCACCTTAGGGAAAATCAGTGTCTCACCGATCTTGATACTAATTATAACTACCTATGGGAAAATTAGTATCATTGATCTATGTCATTGTTTATTATTTATAACCACCTATGGGTAAACTAGGGACAACATTTATTTATTGTGCCTTAACATACCAACTTGCCATTCCTATGTTGTATTGTGTTATTATGCTAACCATGTTTATTTTATTTAAATTGGCTAATACAATAGTCAAATTCCTCTATTATAATATGGAACTAATATGAATTGAGGCCATTTTGGGACTATATGGGTCATGCTTAATTCACATTAAGTTCATCTTAGTCTGCCCTTTCCATATGCTCTCATCATTGTATGAGTAATCTTAGTTTGAATGTTCTCAATATTTTGTGAGCTTGGACCATTTAGTGTCTCATCATTCTTTATTAATTTGAGATAATCTAAAAATTCCAAAAACATTTAAAATTTTGATTTATAAAAACTAAAAACATTCACCTCTTCTTTTCCTTAAGGATTATAGGAAATCTCACTACATTACAAGAAACCACTTGTCACTTAGTTTCCCCATCTTTTTTGACCTTATCCCATGAACTTGTCATTTTACAAGATCATTTATATTCTTTTATCAGCATCCATCATGTTTTACTTCTTATCATTTTCTTCTATCCCATATCCTTGGAGAACTACATTTGGTATGAAGATTTTGTTGGATATTACATCCATGGAATTATGTAGGTAGTGTCCACTTTCCTAGTGCATATAAAGACAACTAAACCACCACCTTCTTTTTATTCTATTACCCCATATTTTTTTTGTTAAGTTATCACATATTTTCTAGGGTAATGTTCATCTCCTTATTTGTGTCACATTGTTTGCACTAACATTGTGACTAACCATTTTTTGGTTATTTGTTTATTTGTTTGTTTTGTTTATATGTTTATTTGTGTGCCTATTTATTTTATTTTAGTACATTTGCCTTGATTTAGTCTATGTGAATTCATTGAGTGATTCCTTTAGCACTATTCTTGAATCCATCCATATTCATGCATCCACATTGTCATCATGGTTTTTATCATTGATGCATTATTTTCCATTGAGTACTAGATCGAGAGTCAGTCCTTATGCATATTTCATCCAAATCCTCATGGTGTTATATCATGATGCCTATCATCAATTACTACAACAAAAATTAGATTTGAGAAGTTTACACAGTAATATAGCAATGATATCTCCTTAACACTATTATTAGTGACATTCTCAATCTAATCCAAATCATATCCTGAATAGAGCAATTAAATAACAAAAGAATTTTCCTCCTCAACTATTTAGATGAGCATCTCCCTACTAGAAGGTTACCTTATTCATCTTTATCCTCTATATCAATATGACATAATAATATTTTACATCATCATTTCATATCATGGTTGCCACTATCAGGATATAATGCTTATAATCATCTTTGGGCAAATCACGATATACCATCCCACTTGTTTTCCATAATCAAGGTCCAATGATCATAACCACCCTTGGGAAAATCATTGCACACTATCCCACTTTTATTTCCGATGATTATAGCCACCTTTGGGAAAATCATTGTGTTTACACCAATTTGAGGGTTAATGATTATAACCACCTTTAGGCAAATCATTAACTTTATTCCACCCAATTAGGGAATGTTTGCCATAATCAAGGTATAATGCTTATAATAACCTTTGGGAAAACCATTTTATACCATCCCACTTGCATCTTTCATATCATATTTGACACTATCAGGGTATAATGATTATAACTACCTTTGGGCAAATCATTGATACCATCCCCTTTACATTATCAATGATTATAAACACCTTTGGGAAAATCATTGTGTTTTCAACCTTGTTTTCCCTTTAATTGATTATAACCACCTTTTGGAAAATCAATCTCTTGTTACCCTAAGCCTTTTATGATGATTCTAACCACCTTTGGGAAAATCATCACCATCATTATCCTTACCAACATTCACAAATCTAGCCTAAGAATCTCTGAACATCTCAAATTTGACTTCATAACATAAAATTTATCATAAAAATCAATTAAAAGAGCAAATTCACCCATAAATTAATTCAAATCTTGAAAAAATGCTAAAATCCCTAAACATAATTAATTAACATGAAAAACCTAATCAAATGCCTAATTAAATTTACCATGAATAATTAAATGAATTATCAAAAAGGAAATTAAAAAATCAAAGAATATCTTAAGAATTCATAATTACCTTTTCTGAGTTATCCAAAATATAAAATATCTCACCAATGCCTATCCATGCTAATCATGAGGTTTGGACACCGTTTAACTCTACTGGGGTTAATTAA
Organism: Torreya grandis; assembly: GCA_037957365.1. Lineage (NCBI taxonomy): Eukaryota > Viridiplantae > Streptophyta > Pinopsida > Cupressales > Taxaceae > Torreya > Torreya grandis. The sequence continues at coordinate 1,992,951 of JARHVA010001563.1, read as the reverse complement.
TGGACCAAGGTGAGGTTTAAACCCATTCCAAGTCCTTTTGTTAAATGTATAAATACAAGCATTTGCCTCTCATTTATGGGATATTAGATATAGTAATGTTATAATTCAAGATTTGATGCATGATTCAAAAGCTATAGAGTTATAATGCCAAAATTCTAAGCCAAGCCCCTTTGAGCAAAGTTCAAGCCAAAGCTACATAGACAACAATGGTGTTAAGGAGAGAAGGAGCCACACAACTCCAGTTGCCAAAGACTTCTTGAGCACAAGATAATAAAGTCAAATGAATAAATATCTTTGAGTATTCAAGGAAGGTAATAAAGGTTGTTTTTCTTGCATTTTAGTTGAGCTTTGTAAATTGGTTTTCTTCACTATGTTCCTCCCTTTGATCTAGGTAATATAGTGTTATACATGTTAGTGAGTTTATTTTTATTTTGATTTTTTATCAATTTTAATCTAACATATAATCTAACCACCCTTATTTTATTTCTTGATCATAGGCTTTGCATATAAGGATTAAGGTCAAAAGACCTAAACAAGCCATGAAGAGAGCTAGTTGAGCAAAGAAGGCTAGAGGCTAGTTTGAGAGGGATAAGTGTGCAAAGAGCTGAGGAATAAAACTATCATCTAGTGTATGAGAAATAAGGTTTTATGAATATGATCAAGTGTATCAAGTGGATAATTTAGTTTTGAGTCATGTAGGGGTTTGGTGCCTCCTTGCAAGTGGGTGATTTCTAAAACCTGGCTAAGTTGGTGTTTAACTAGTTGGGGTTGGTGTTCCATGTGGATTTGGTACTTCACTAAAGATTGGTGTTTGCATTATAGGATTATAGTCCATTTTCTTCATTATTAAGTTTTACTCCCTTTAAGGTTTTCTCATGTATATGTTATGCTCATGTGTTACATACTCTTATGATTTGGTGCTTATGCTTGCTAAGATGTAAATGCTTGTTAGAATTATTCATGTATGATTAAGTGGAATTGAATGAAAATTTTTGAAGATTTATTCACCCCCCTCTCATTAATTTTTATTATAATTATTATAATTAGAGCATAATCCTTTGAATTAGGTCTTAAATCCTAAAGGAGATCCTAAGAAGCAAGTATGACCAGTCAGAAATCTCAAGGTGGTTTTTTTACCAGTAAGGCTCTATTGTTCAATGGATTTAACTATGCATTTTGTAATGTCAAATGAAGATATATATTATGATAAGGAAATTATATTTGGAAATCATTTTTGGATGGTTATATTCAACCTCTTAGTCCACTAATAGATGTAATAGATAAGAAGGATAGTGAAAATAACTCCAAGGCAATGAATGTCATTCTTTATGGCCTATCAAAGGTAGAGATTGTAAAGTTAATGCATTATGTATAAACCAAATATATATGGGATAAATTGAATACCATCTACGAAGGAGACACCAAGGTGAAGCTAGCCAAGTTGTAGACCCATAGAAGATAGTTTGAAAGCCTAAATATGAATAAAGATAAACCATTTCATCCTACCTATTGAGGATTGATGAAGTTGTCAATATCATTAGAAGATTGGGAGAAGAAGTGAAATAATCTAATATTGTCCAAAAGGTGTTGAGATCACTAGCTCCTAAGTTTCACTCTAAGGTATCTATAGTAGAAGAGATGTAAGATTTAGATAAGATAGAAATGGATTGGCTTCATGACATATTGACCACCTATGAGATAAGAAAAAATGAAGGAAGACCTCTCAAGAAGGCAGCTTCTTTCAAATTTGAAAAGAATTTAAAGGCCAAGAAGGTCAAGGATGAGGTATGTTCAAATGTTGATGTTGATGAACTCATAGTTATGTTTGTTAAGAAGCTAAGGTTTGGCTCAAGTAAGTACAAGGGTAAGTTATCTTTCAAATATTTTAGTTGTGGTAAGATTGGTCACTTTGAATCCAAGTGTTCTAATAAGGAGAAATTTGAACATAATGAAGAACATTATGAACATCATGGAAATGATAAAAAAGTCTATAAGTCTGATAAGAACAAGAGAGATTTCAAAAAGAATGAAGGAAAGGGTCATTCAAAAATAAGAAGAGTTTATATACCAAATAAGATAGCTCATCTGATGTAAGTTACTCAAGCACATATAACAGTGATGATGGTAGCATTGAACCTGAACATGATAATAGTGAAAGATTATTCATGGACATATAATCAAGAAATGAGAGTTTCTCAAATGGAAAATGCATTATAGTTGATGTAGAATCAGATTATTAAGTTTACTATGATAATAAAAAAGGAAAAGTTGAAGTAAATTTTGAGGTAGAGCTGGTAAGTGCTCTAGAGGAGTTGAAGTTTCAAAGAATAAAGAATCATAAACCAAGGTCATTAGTTAAGGATTATGAGGAGTAGAGTGGCTTATTTGAGGAGAGATTGAGTAACACCTCCAAGGATTATGATGATATCATCAATCAAGTTGAGGCATAGATTTAGATAGTCAATTCAAATTTGAAGGCTAAAGAGGAAGAGTGAATCAGGTATGAAGTTGAATTAGAATCTTTAAAATCTAAGTTAGATCAAACATTTAGAAATATAAAGAGTTTTGTGAAATTTTAAAATAACACTAAGGCTTTAGATGATATATTGACTAGTCAAAAGTCTGTAAGTGACAAGATAGGTCTTGGTTTCAAAGAAGACCTTAAAGTCAAGAAGAATACTGTTGAAGACAAGATGGTCAATATGAAAAGGCCTATTAGATATCCTCATGCTATAAGGTATGCTAATTCTTTCAATGGTTACTATTTTGTATGCATTCAGTTTGGTCATAGAGAAAGAGAATGTAGAAGACCCTCTAAGAATAAGTGCTCATGGAACTATGGAAGGAGTCACAATTCACATCATACAAATGGTATGCATAAGGTGGCTAGTTATAGATGTCATAATATATTTCACATTGAAATATTATATTATAATAGAGTTAGAAGGTCATCAAGTCAAAATAGCAAGTTTGGAGATCCTAGAGTGCAAGAAAGAAAGAAAGAAAACGAATGTATAGAAACCAAATGTATTAATGATAATTCATTATCATTCTACAAGCTCAAGTGGACTGCTTGCTGAGATAAAACATGCCTCAGGTGTGAAATCAAGTCAAGAATGTCTATTGTTAGCTCATATTAATAATCAAATGGTTGATGATGAGATCAAGCCTATAATGTCAATCAAGTTCATAAGGATGTTGAAGAATGTTTAGTCTTGTGAAAGTATGGAGATATGGGAATCTCTTGATTTAATGTTATTTTAGCACATTATGAAAATACATGGATCCATTTAAGCTTCATGGAGACATTATTCTATCAGAAGAAGCATGAGGTTGTAGTCAAAGAAGGTTTATTTTTTAGAAGATTCCAAGTTGTCTATATTGCAAACAAGGAGATGAAGATGTATATTATCCATTCCTATGTTGGTAGCTCTATGGTTTTGAAGTATAGTAGGAAATATGATGATATATCTAAGGCTATTATAAGGTATCTAAAATAAAAGTACAAATAAATGGTATATAAGAGGTAAGCTATTAAGATTTGTTTGTATGATTAGTTGATCTTGATTTATAGGAAAAAAGGGGAGTCCCTAATTTTGTAGTTGGATTCAACAATGTGATAACCTTGTGTGTGGTCAGGAATTTGATCTTCTTCAGTCATGACAAGGAAGCTAGGAAAATGATCTAAAAAGGGAAGATAGTTTAGAATATGAAATAAGTGATTTGATTAAGAGAAGTTTACATAGGTGGTTGTCATAGTTTTTGAAGACTGTGTGCCATCTAGTGTCTTTGAGAGGTAGTATCATATCAAAGAGAGAAAGTATGATTCCAATAGCTATAGGTGACCCTTGATGTCTAATTTTAATATAAGAATGGTGAATGCTTGGTTTGAAGGGAAGCTATTCAAATAGTTAACTGAGCTTGATCTGTGTTGAAGTGGTATTGTAGTATTGAGTTTATTATGAAAGAGATGATAGTTTTGGAAGACATTTGTCATTGATTTCAATGGGGAAGAAAGATTAGAAAGGGTGAGAAAAGGCAAGATCTGAAAGGGTGAGAAAAGGAAAGAACCAAATCTAAGAGATGATTGCCATCAAGAGTGGTTGACATAGTTTTTTGAGTGTATTTACCATCAGTGACAAATGGGGAGATTGTTGAGTATTGTCATTGATTGTTGAGTTGTTTGAATAAGTGTTGGCATTGATGTCAAATGTTCTTGTGAAGGTACATGGTCAAGTAAGCTTTGAGGTATGTGTATGATGAGTTATGTTTTCATTATAATGAGTGTTATTGTTGTATGAAGTAGTAATGTGAGAGTATTGTTTGAAGAATGATCTTATGTCAGCTTGAGAAATATCATTGAGATCAGCATGACTAAGTATAGGGTAGTATGTCAAGTGTCAAGTAACTTGCAAAGATTTGTGTATTAATGTAAGATACTATTTCAATAATGATCTTATGTTAGCTTGAAAAATATCATTGATATCAGCATGAATAAGTACAAGTTAGTATTTCAAGTTTTAAGTAACCTATAAATTTGTATCTAGACCTTGTGAGATGGTATGTGTAGGTAGCATGATGAAATGAGTAATTTCTAAAGATGAAGTTGTGTGATTTGAAGATCTATGTAAGTAGTTTTGAAGATGCTCTAAATGAGATACAAAGATCCTTAGTGAAGATTTAAAGAATACTTGATAGTGTTTGGTCATGACAAAGGTTGTTTTAGTTTGTATATAAGATTTTGAGGGATTTAAAAATGATTAGATGGTTAGCTCTGAAGATCTATGTATGCATCTTTGAAAATGCTATGAATATCTTTAGTCAAACTTAAAGATCTATAGATAGATTTGAAGATGCTCTAAGTGAGCCATAAATATGATCTATCTAATCTTTAAATAAGAGTAACTATATAAGGTTACTTTAGAATACATGTGAGGCATTGAAACACTCAAAAAAGTTTTAAGGTGAAGTCTACAAGGGTAAGCACTTTAGTCTAAGTCTACAACTAGACTAGTTCAAGATTTTGCATGGCCTAATGAGGCATTATAAGATATTGACAAGACATATGAATATTTTTTGATATTATTTATGCATTATAGGTGATTTCATGCCATATATATAAGTCATTGAGAGCTTGGACAATGCTTAAAAGGTTAGTGTGACTTAAAGGTCAAAGGCCTAGAAAGAAAAAAAGATATGGTGGACAGATGAGGTATCAAGATTGGTTTACATGACATGGGTGAGAAGGTGAGCATTGAAAAATGTGATTCAATTTTTTTTTAGCATGTGCATGAATTTTTAGGTCATGGTTTTTAGGAAGAGGCTTGAAAAGTGTTTCAAGGTTTCTCAAGTGCATGGAATGAAGAGTTGTCTACCTGAAAAGGTTTTTCAAGTGCTCATTGGCATATATAGTATCTACATGAGAATATAATATATTCATGGTAGATAAGGAAGGGTTCTACCTCAAATTTATAAGAATTGGTTTCTAGAAAGAGGAGCTAAGATTTATGAATAATCATTAAGACTAGAAGATGGTCTAAACCCTCATACAAACCTAATAATAACCTGATGTTTAATATATTATTCTAAAGAGATTAGAATAATTTGATATGACTAGTTAAGTGATTATAGGTTTTATTCAAATCTCTCAATAATCTCCAAGTATGATTGGTTTCTCATGTGAGTGAGCAGATCCTACAAGAAAGTGCTTATTTTTTAAAGATTTATTGTAGAAGACAAAGTTGATCAAGTCAAAGTTCTCAAGTGGATAAAGTTAAAAGTGTGATACTTGTATTTATTTTCCATAAAGGCTTTTAGATAGGTTAAATATATCATATATGAAAATTTGGTGAACCAAGTTGGATAGTCACTAACAAACCTAATGGTGCAAATAGTAAGAAAATTAGGTAGAATTGAGAAGATAAATCTTGATGTGTTTTAATATAAGATTGATGGACTAAAGTATTTGATGATGTTATTTTTGAGTTGAATAATCTATCCATGTCTTTCATAAGCTTATAATTTAGTATAATAATTTCAAACATTGAAGCCAAAATGTCTTATCTAGTTGAGTAGAGTCTATGAGAAAGAAATTCAATAGATTGGTCTATAAGACCAGTAGTTTCCATTATAGATTATGATATGTTTGGTTGAAATCAATCTAAGGATTTTATAAAATCATGTTCATGCATTTTAATTCCTTGAGTATGTTAAATTATTTGTTATAATTTCATGTTTCCTTGACTGTGTTTTGAAGTCAGTTGGCAGTTCTGAGTGAGCATATTACAAAGAAGAGTTTGAGCCTATATACCTTGAGTTGAAGTATATGATAAAGTGTGTGATGAACTTGAAGTCATGAGTTTTTTGAATGTGTAATTTTTTTTCCATGGTTTTTTGGCAAAATGGATTTTATGCCTTAGTTGTTCAAGATAGATTTTATATGTATACACAAGCCTTTTATGAACAATGTTTTGAGAAAGGGTTCAAATGGTGGTTGAACCTAAAAGGTGTTGTGGACCTAAAGTGAAGTTGTATAAGGTCTATTTTTGTTGCATATGATGTATTCATACCATGTGATGTGTTTGAATATGCTTCAAGAAATATCAAAGGGTAACATGTTGTTAAGAAGACCTATTAGGCCTCCATAAAGCCTAAAAGAGGAGTAAGGGATGATTGAGCTATGTCCAACCTAATATATTAGTTGATTCATGTTTGAATCATGTTATCATAGTTTTTTAAGACCTATTAATTTTTGACCTAATGTATATTTGAATTTTATGGCCAACTAATAAGGATATGATCAAGTGTCTTGTATAATAGTAAAGCTAATTAGGCCCATTTGAGAATGCTTAGAGAGAATGGAGAAAAAGTGAATGATATAAAACAATGGTGAGTATAAGGAGGTGATGAAGACCATTAGAGAAGTGCCATGAATATCTACATATGTTTTTGATCTGAGCAACAATTTGAGGACCATTCGGTGACAGTAATTCCTCAAATTTTGTATTATTTTCATTTTGTATTGTCGGTGACAGTTTTGTCCTCGTGTGATTATGTCCTCGAGCATTGTATTGTTTTAATGCTGGGACGTATGTCCTTGAGTGTTGTATGGTTTTAATGATGGGATAAAAAATCATCACCTATTAATTCCTCGAGCCATGCAATCTCCCGAGGTGGTTTTCTAAAATATGTATAAATGCATTGTAACCCAAAAGGGGAAGGCGGACATCTCTTCTCAGAGATAATTGTATATTTTGGTAGGATATCTCTTCTCAGAGATAATCGTATGTTTTGTCAAGACATCTCTTCTTAGAGATAATCATATGTTTTGGCAAGACATCTCTTCCCAGAGATAAGCCTATATTTGAATTGTGATTTGTAAGTAATATGACATCTCTTCTCAGAGAATTCATTTTTATTGTGTTGTTTCTATGTTATTGCAATCTTTGTCAACCAGAAATTTTGAGTTTTGGATCAGTGGTATCAGAGCGGTTTGTCTTGAGAGTGTATGTTCTCGAGGATGAGGTCAAGATACAGGAAAATTGGGTGGGAAGTGATAGAGCTTCCAAACACTCCACCTGTGTGCCCCAAATGACCTCAAATGGTGAAAAAAATTGAGACATTTGATCCTTATAAGGAAATGGTGAATGAAACCTCTAATGGAAACAAGCATAGATGCTCCAACAATTTGCTCAAATTCTTCACACTTTTAATGGGAAATTTTGGCTCCGTGGCTACACATCGAGGCTTCTCATCGAGGGAGCTTCTTTTCAGTGCCCCAACACCCTTCAAGGTTTAGGTAAATTTTGATATTCCCACATTCGAAGGCAAAATCAATGTTGATGCAGTGGAAAATTGGTTGGACCAACTGTCATCCTACTTCTCTATAAATAAGTTCACCGATGGAGAAAAGATCACTTTTGCTCTTTTGAAATCATCATTGCCCATGAAAAATTGGTGAGAAGTGTACAAAAAGAGGTTTAGAATGGATATCATTGGCGTTGGGGTGAAACCCACCTAGGATGATTTTACAGAAGCAGTAAAATAAGAATACTATCCCATTGGCGCATATGATGATCTGTACATACAGTGGCAACAACTTTGCCAAGGCAAGGACCAATCTGTGCAAGATTACATAGACACTTTCATTCTTTGTCTACAATATTGGGCATTGAAGAAAGTGAGAAACATAAAACTCTCAAATAACGTGGTGGACTACAATGGTACATCCAGGGGGAAATGGATCTCTTCAATTTGGAAACCATCAGTGAGGCGTACAAGTTTGCAGTAAAGATTGAGTAGAAGCATGGAAGAATGGACATAAAGAATCAATATTCAAAATGGAAAAGGGATAATGAAGGTCAAACATGAGGCCAAAATTAGAATCAAAAGGAAGGAAAGACTAGGAAGTGGTGTGGTTATCACAAATCTGAAACTCACTCCAAAGAAGAATGTCGAGCTATCAAATCACTACTTTCTGAGTCACCATCCACAACATCTACTGCTCTACCTCATATAGACCCTATAGTCAAAGAGGTTGAAGAAGAAATTATAGATGTTGATCCTAAAGCCATTGTAGCTTCATCATAGACACAGGATGAGATGCTAGATGACAAGGAAAGGTTGTTTCACTCTAAGTTATGGGTGAAAGGTAAGCCTTTGCATTTCATTCTTGATAGAGAAAGTCAAAAGAATTTAATCTCTACTAATTTTGTGAAAATACTAAATCTGTCCATGAAGCCTCACCCAAAACCATATAGTATTGGATGGTTGAGCCCAGGGAGAGACCTCCGTGTCACCCACCAATGTCTTCTCTCATATGCAATACAACCTTTCCAAGATGAGGTCTTATGTGATGTGGTCAATCTAGATGTTTGTGATGTACTCTTTGGTCAGCCATTCATGTATGATCGACATGGTATATATGAATCAAGAACTAGACAGATCACTCTCACTCTTCGAACACAGTGCTACAGGGTACCAGAAGTACCACCTTCCACATCTATCTCTCTGCTTAGCACCAAGAAATTTATTTTCATGGTGGTCAAGCCACAAGAATCCAAAAGGGCTGATGTTACAGCCCTGACAACACAACAATAGAAGCAAATAGATACCACCCTAAAGAAGTTCACAGCCTTCCATCCACAGACTGATGCTCAGATGGAAATGGTGAACAATCAGGCCCCACACAGTTCCATAAATCATAGCCCTTTCCAAGTGTGCATTGGGAATCAAATCAAGACACAACTACCACACTTGATGGGGAATGGTGATGCAATGGGGACCATTGCTTTTCAAGGAAGGAGGAATGATTTAGGCAATAATTTGAGGACCATTCGGTGACAATAATTCCTCAAATTTTGTATTTTCGGTGACAGTTTTGTCCTCGAGTGATTATGTCCTTGAGTGTTGTATTGTTTTAATGCTGGGATGTATGTCCTCGAGCATTGTATGGTTTTAATGTTGGGATGAAAAATTGTCACACGTTAATTCCTTGAGCCACACAATCTCCCGAGGTGGTTTTCTAAAATATGTATAAATGCATTGTAACCCAAAAGGGGAAGGCAGACATCTCTTCTTAGAGATAATCATATGTTTTCACAGGACATCTCTTCTCAAAGATAATTGTATGTTTTGGCAAGACATCTCTTCTCAAAGATAATCGTATGTTTTGGCAAGACATCTCTTCCCAGAGATAAGCCTATATTTGTATTGTGATCTATAAGTAATACGACATCTCTTCTTAGAGAATTCATTGTTATTGTGTTGTTTCTATGCTATTGTAATCTTCAACAACTAGAACTTCTAAGTTTTGGATCAGTTTTACATATGATGATTAAGGTTAAAAGACTTAATCAATCTATAAAGATGGCTAGTTGAGTGAAAAAGGCTAGAGGCCAATTTGAGAGGGATAGAAGTGTGTGAAGAGCTAAGGAAGAAGATCATCAACTATTGTATGAGAAAGAAGAGTTCATAAATATGATCAAGTGTATCAGGTGTTTGATTTAGTTTTAATTCATCTAGGGCGTTGGTGCCTCCTTTTAAGTGGGTGCTTGCTAAAGCCTAGCTGAGTTGGTGCTTAGCTAGTTGGGGTTGGTACTCCATGTGGAGTTGGTGCTTCACTAAAGATTGGAGTTTATTTTATAGTACTATAGTCCATTTGATTCATCAATGGGTTTTATTAACTTTAAATTTTGACCATGTATATGTTTTGTTCATGTGTTTCATGCTCTTATGATTTGGTACTTATGCTTAGTAATATGTTCATGCTTGTTAGAATGGTTCATGTTTGATTAAGTCAAATTGAATGAAAAAATTTTAAGACTGATTCACCCCCCTCTCAGTCATTTTGCTTCCAACATTTAAAATCATGTAAATATGTTAATTAACATCCCTAATTTTAGATCAAGTTAAAAGTTATTCAAATTTTATAGGTTCAATGCTTAAATAAGGAGAAATCAAGATAAAAAGGGAATTTTCGATCACTTGTATGGTCATGTTCAAGAGTGAACATATGAGAAGTGACTATACACCTTCCTCAAGCCTTTTAAACATTTAGAGAGTTTTCACATGTTCAAAAATGGCAAGATATTCACTTTTCACTTCATTGTGTCCCTTGGTAGCCTTGAAAGCGTCATGTATAAGTGTTTGTTCCATACAAAATATGGGGAGATGGCTCCTAATAGCTTCACCAAGCATGAGCACCCTAATGGGATTTCAATTCATGTAATTGGTATTTAAGTTAGGATCTTATTATTTATGAACAAATGCTAAGAAAGTTAAGTACTTAGAGAATTCTGTAAACCCCGCAACATTGATTTATGGGTAGTCTTATTACAAATGTGAAATTATTGTTGAAGAAAAAATGTTTTAGGATATTGAATAGGTTCTAATAGGTATTTTAGTTCCATCATTTCAACTCATCTGGTGCATACAAATGCAAGAAACCTCTATGTTTCTTAATGTTACATATTTTTCTCATTAGGTGGTAGTCATAAATGTGACCAATGAGCATTGTTAGACCCTCTACAGTATTGTAAAATTAAAAAAACTCCCACATAACCCCTATAAGGTTTCAATAAGGTCTCATGATGGTAGGTTTCCTAATGACTCAGTGGTCATAGAGAGAGTGCACCTACAGCTAACCCTTTTGAGACAACTATGAATGATACATGTAGAAGATGGGATAAACACACTGCTAAATATTATAAGATATTCAAGTGAATAAATGATACCATTCACTGATCAAGGGGTGTTTATTCTATGGAGTAAGTTTCAATGTTGAACTAAGCAAAACACTAAGAGTTGTAAGCTAAGTTTAGAGGTTTCAAGAAGGATCTCATACATTGTAGGCATTATATAAGTTTTGAGGTATGAATATAGAATTGGTAATAATATAAAAAAACTATAATGATCATACATAACTCTCAAGGTGATAATACAATATTGTCATGTGGATTCAAAGACCCCATCACAAGATACAATCACCTAGTTGCAGACCACTGGCTTAGATTATCCATTCATGAGAGAGATTGATGTTTTGATGCCTATATAGTCATGATCACACTTTATGAATGGATACATAGGATGTTTATGAGTGTAAAAATATATCCATGGTCACCTCAAAGTCATACAAGTAGTAGGCATATTCACTATTTTGTCTCAGACCTTGCTCATTGTATTGGCAAGTGATAGTCTTGAGACCAAAGAGTCTCTTTGAACCTAAAACACAAAATAATCATGATAAACCCCATGAAGGGACCTTAAAGTGATAAATAAACATATAAAAGGTCTTATTACAATCTTGGGTTGCATAAAACCTTGGTTTTCAATCCAAATTCCCTTGAGGGATAGCAAGGAGGTGATAGGCCTATAACCTCAAGTCCCTTGACCAATGCAACAAATACATATAGTAGAGTGATATTTATTTCCAATGCAATTATAATCATGATGAATATTTTTTTTGAGGTTTCTGAATCTCTCTCAGTAATGGGATTGAGTTTTAAGGCCAAAAACCTAAATTAGACCTCTCTCAAGTTCAAGAGAGTTAATTCTACTATATGAGGAGCAACTTCACACACTCACACCATCTCTCACACTTTGCACAGGAAGATAATCCATTTGGAATAGGTGGGGGGAGTCAATCAAGAAGGTTCTCTAGGTGGAATGAGGCCAAGTGGTGGTTAGTGATTTATGAATGTTCATTAAGACCCCAAATAGGTCTTAAGCCCTACTAAACCCCATAAATGAATTTGATGTGAGAGATTTATCTTATAATGTCTCTAAATTCATTATTTTTTATCTATAAACATTTATACCTTTTCAAAACTCTTATGCTCCTCACCATGAATTTGGATGCTGATGTCACCTATATAAAAACACTAAATGCACTCTCTTTTACTAGTTTTGATGAGATTAAGTGGTACATACATGGATGAGTGATTTAAATTAATTATAAGAGGTACCATGGGATGTTTCCTAACTCCTAAAGTCACAAAATCCTTTCATTTTCTCATGAAACTTTTCCTACAACTCTACATAAAGAAGACATTTTGAGGTGTACTAGGAATGAGAGACCTAGCTACCTAGTTTGGTAATAATAATAGGTTGTGATGCCTTAAAATACTTGTTCATATGATGAAATTATTATTATGTCTAATAACATTCTCTTAATCCTTTTTCTATGGCTCCATTCATTTTTCATGGATATTTAAATAAACTAATGTGTGCAACTAGGCCTAGTTATCAACTAGTGCTAAACAAGCAACATTGAAGTGACTTCTTGAGAAGAATAGCAAGCATTATAAGGTGTAAATTGGAGACTTTATATCCCTAAAGAGGTGGTGATAGGATTTTTCAAGCTTATATTTATTAGTTACAAATTATATAATAATAATCAAATGCTTTCTTCATTGCCCAGGATCACAGACTGCACCTCATGATTTAAGCTAACTCTCCCTTCCAAGAAAGCCTATTTCAAGGGTAGATAATGATTCATACATCTTATTAAGGTGTCACTATACCCTTATACATGGATATACATGAAATTTAAAGGTAGATTAAGAAGCTTCCTATAATATGGTTAGATCAATTTTCAAGAAGGCTTATGAACTTAGCAAGGATTGAATCCTTTTGACTTGAAGGTAGTTTGAAAAAGACTTAGAGATAAATTAAAACTATTAAAGACTTAATATTCTTCCTCCTAACTCTTCTAAATCTAATCAATCTTTATCCATTATTATAACCCCCCAATATTTCATCCTTGGTGTGGGATTTCTCTATCTCTCACACACACATTGGTGATATAAGTATGCCTAGTTTTGGCATTATAATCTTTCCACAAGAAAGGTAGGTGAAGCCCTGATATTTTTATTACTCATATTTGCCTTAAGAAATAAATTCAAATAGGTTCAAGAATTCCATGTTCATATTTTAGTGTTTTTAATGAGTTTTTTATAGATGCTAGTGAGAAATTTGCTTGTCCTTACATTTTGTCCTACTTGTGTGCACCTAGGTATGGATATATTATCTTCTTATAAGTCACTTAGAGTAAATTTATGTGTGGTGTTGTAGCTAAGTGTTTTGGAGTTTTAGTAGTGTCTTATCATTCCTTTGAATCTCTCACCTTATCTATTATACTTATAAAGTCTCTAGGTTGAAATACTTATGTTCGAACCTCTTTCTTGAAGCATAGACTAGATTGTAGTTGTACCTCTTTTAAGTGCAAGTATAGGATAGTATTGGATAAAATATTCTGGTGTATCACCTCTTTTTTTGTTTTTATTTCAATTGGGTAGTTTATTATCCCTTTTCATATATCAACTAGTTAATAAGAGAACAATCATGACAAATCTAGGGAGCTATCCCTTTCAACTAGAGGTTTACCCCACCATAGACAACCCAAAATTCTAGGGGTAATCCCATTTTTCAGTCAATTTGAGTAGGCTTTAACTACCTCTCCAAGGGTGTAAAATTGAGTGACAAAAGGTACCACATAACATTACGCTTTCATGTGCTTTAATGTCTCTCACATATAATCAGGTATATATAAAGGATGAACTTATTCCATGTTCCAATCAATATATAATAAGGGTGAACATACAAAGAGGTCTAGTATATCAATTAGGTGGTATATATAAAAAGGGGAATTTTTTGAGTGATAAGGGGACATTTCATATTTTGATATAACAAACATGCATTCAATCATAACCATTATTAGAACAACCCTAATCAATAAAGATACCTAATTATAATGGTCAATATAGGTGGATAACACACTTATATTAAATCAATTATGGTTCAATATTTGTGATTTGGATGAATAACTTGTTAAACTAAAAGAAGTAAAGGAGATAACATCATGGAAGTAGAATAATTCAAAATAATGGCCTTGATGAGGTCCTCAATATAGGTTTTCATCACATTTAGAAATAAAAAATTATTTGAGAAGCATTTCAAAAATTTAAAGACTTGTATGATTCCCACTCATAATTGGAGTTCATACAATCTGTAGTTGAAAATATTAAATATTGATTTGAAAAATAGATATGTCATGAGTTTTTCTTCTAAAATTTATGCATTCAAACATTATATTGATGAAGCTAGTTATAGAAATTTATGTCTACATGAAAACCTTCATAAAATCACTTATTTTTACATACTCAACCTACTTAGAATCAACTCTCACATTTGATCAATTATTTGAAATAATTTTTTAAAGAGAAAAAACCTTCGAAGAAAAATAGAGTACATAGGAGAAAACATTTGTATATTAATCAAAAGGGAAATTATCCCAAGAGTACAAAAAATGAAAAGGCAAAGGAAATAATAAAGGATGAGGTGTAAAATCTGGTAGAAATAGTAGTCAACATCAAGAAAATTATAATGAAAAATTACACTTGTATTACAAACATTATGATAGGAAAGGGAGTCATGAGACTCATGAATGCAAAACATCATGAGATAACATTGAAACCTAAATAAATATAAAATAGAAAAGGATAGGAAAAAAAAAATCAAAACCAAATTCAAGTATGTTATCTTGTGAATTCTTTATTTCCATCTCTGGTGAAACAAATAAAGCCTTAGAGAGTCCAATCTGGGATAATTCTTGTGTTTTAGACATTGGTTCCACTCAACATATGTATTTAAAAATGGGATTCTTTAAGGATTTTCATGAATAAATTTTTGGTTCAGTCTATTTAGACAAAACAAGTTTTCAACCTTAAAACAAAATTAAAATATGGATCAAGTCACTAGGACTTCTAGACTTCATTAACTATAATATACTATACATTCTTTAGTTGAAACAAACTTCGTGTCTCTAGTTATAATTTGAAAACAAGGCCAATCCATTTTAATTTGATGGTGAAAAGGTGAAATTCATAAGTAAATGTTATAAAATAGTTTTTATAATTAGATATAAGGAAGGAAAATTGTTGAAACCTAGGGGTGAGCACCCAGTCCCAAGATATGTTGTTAATCTTATATGAAAAAGAATGCCAATAAGTCTAATCTAATATGACATATTTGGTAACATGAATTATGAAAACACCCACACAATGAAAAAAAAATGATGTTGTAGGTTTTATAATTCTACCAAAAACTAAGGAAAAGTGTGAAGCCTACATATTGGCCTAATACAAAATAGAACCATTTCAAAATTCATAATGGAAAGCTACCAAAAAGATACATTTGGTTCACTCTAATCTATTTTATTTACTAATTATTTTCATTGGTGATCATAAGTATTTCATGTTGTCCATTAATCACTATAGTATGATGAATTGCATATATTTTTTATATAATAAATCATAATCCTTCAAAACAATTCAAAGTTTTTGAGATATGGTTGAAAATGAATCCCAACCCCACATTGGAACACTTAAGATTGATAATGGTGGTGAGTTCACTTAAAAATTATTTAAAGCCTATATAAATTAGAATGAAATAAAGCATCATATCATAGTCCCTTACACTCTTAAACATAATAGATTCATTTATCTAATGAATCAAATTGTCACAAACATGGTTTGGGCATTATTTTCCTTTAAAGGGGTAAATGTGCAATTCTAGGTAGAAGCAACTCAAATAGTACTATACCTCCATAATAGGTCACCATCAGTAGCCCTATATATTAAGAATACATATGAAGTTTGGTGTGGTTATTTCCTTTTAGTGTGACATCTTCATATTTATAGATCCTTATGTTACACATTGATTCCCAAGGAAAAATGAATAATCTAGATCACGAATCTCAAATGAACATTTTGGGGATAATCTTATGTCTTCAAAATCATACACATTATTTGATGAAAATAGTAAAAAAATTCACATTATAAGAGATTTTTTTTTTTTTTTGAAACTATAAATGATATTGTAAACATCAGTCGACAATTGAATCAACTAGAGAAATATGCCATATTTGATGTTTTCAAGGAAGTTGATATGGATGTTGGAAATAGTGAAGGGGAACCTATAATTTGGAAACACTTGAATCTCTACTGGATCCTGTAATTGAAAATGACATTCCCATTGTATAATAAAGTGAAATTTTATTAAGGGATGGTTTGATGGAATAAAATGAAGGAGATTCAAATAAACAAACTATGGCACTAATTGTTCTGAAAGATACATAAAAAAATCCAAAATGGGTCTAACAAACATTAAAAGATGCCAGGCCTAATGCGGTTGGGAAAAAATCATAATAAGTGCACACATAAGCACAACAATGAGACAATTTCCTAGATGAAATTTAAGATAAAATATAAAATATTACCTTGGATGACCTTCCTAAAGAAGAAGTCAATGTTTCTTTTGAATTTGAACCCACTTCCTTCAAATAGATTGGAAATCTTGATTGTTGGAAAAATGCAATGAGAAGTGAGTATGATGCATTGATCAAACATAGAAATTTGAAATTTGTTGGTTCTCCACTTAGTTGTAAATCTATTGGATGCACGTGGGTTTTTTTAAAATATTAAAAATTACATGGTTGACTTGAAAATCACCAAGAAATGATTATTTTAAAGGAATTTACTCAAAAATAAAGAATTGGTTAAAACTAAAAAATTTCACCAATAGAAAAATGGACTACCATTTAAAGCATGTTGGCTCTATCAACACACAATGGATGTAAAGTTAATGAAATAAAAATAAAAGCTACATTTGTGAATGGTGATATCATGGAGACAATGTACATGACTCAACCCAAAGTTTTTATAGTAAATGACTAAGATCATAAAGTATGCAAACTAGAAAATCATTGTATGGTTTGATACAATCCCTAAGAGCATGTTAAATAAAAATCACTAAGAACCTCCTAAACATGAACTTTAAATATGTTTATTTTTAAGGTGAAAATATTTTTTCCAAAGAGTTAACAAGTGTTTCTAGTGGTGTATGTTGATGATATACTCATTATAAGAAACAATAAGAGATACAATGCAAAATTCAAATCATAGTTGATGAAAGGATTTGAAATGATAAATATGGTTTATATTCATTACTATTTAATTATTTAAGTGATTCAAAAACCAAATTATATATTCATCACTTAGTATAAATACATTGGTGAAATTCTTATCAAGTTTGGAATGAAAAATTGTAAGCCTCTTAGTATACCCATAGAATAAAATTTGAAATTGATAATAGATTTAGTAGATGATATTAAATACATATATCTCATTGGAAGTTTGATATATGTGACCAAAATTAGACCAAATATTTCTTTCATTTTTGGTGTTTTTTATCAATGAATGTAATAACTTAGAGAATGTCACTAGGTAGCAATAAAAAGAGTCCTTTGATATCTCAAAGGAACACAAAATTTTGGTCTCAAATAATTCAAGGCACGTGAATTCAAATTACTTGGATACTCATATTTTGAATATGCTAGTGATTTTAAAGATGAAAAATCTACTTTAGTTTTTCTAATGAATTTAGGAATAAAATTTGTTAGTTGGAAGTCAAAAAATCAATCAATATTGATAATTTATTTAGCGTAATAAAAATACATGGCAGCTTCAGATGAAACAAGAGAGATTTTGTGGTTCAAAAGGTTCTTTATTTTTTTTAATAACAAGTTTATTCAACACTTATTTGTTGAAAATAAATATATAATTTAAAGTAAAAATAATCATGTCTTTCAAAACTAAACCAAGCACATCAACACTAAATTTTATTTAATTTGGCATTATGTAAAATATGTAAGTATAAAATTACTATAATGTTTTGCTTCAGAGCAACTAGTAGACATCCTAACAAAAGTGCTAGGATGAGAAAAAATGAAAATTCTAGAGGCATGCTTGGTCTCACAATAACCCCTGTAGATTAAGAGGTAATGCAATATTATTATAATATAATATTTTAAATCCTAGGAGAAAATTTAGAAGATATTGTCTCTTATTGGTACCTAGAGAGTCTCCATAGGAAGATGAAGAGTCTTCATGGAATATGAAATAAATAGTCAATTTTTTACCTATTTAATATTGTAATTTTTTCAATCTCATCAATTCAATATTCAATAAAATATGGTTTACATCAAATCTCTTTTATTATTTTCATTTCAATCCTATCCTGACATGCTACATAGAAAACTAAGGTAAAAACACACCTCAAATTTGAGGATATTTGGCCAGTTATTTATGGTAACTTCACTCAAACTCTAAATTTATTGATCAAAAACTAAAGTTAAACAAATTTTTATCATAAGGTAAGGTTTTTCATATTGTTAGATTAGTATGTACAACCTCATATTAGGAATGCCACTATAACAAAATATGCCTTAGATAAACTCAACACTATTTACAAAGCCAATAACAAAAATACCATTATACATATTCATATCCAACTTCACTATCTCAATAAGAAGCAAGGTGAATTTTTTTTAAGCCTTCATATGCCATGTTGCAACCCTATAGGCCTCACTCCTAGAATTGGGTGAGATAATGACATACAAATCCATGGTTCCAATTGTCCTAAGAGCACTCCCATCTACTTATAAGGTATTTTTGACTTTATTAAATGTCACCAATAAGAAACTAACATTTGAAATAAAGCTTAACATGTTTTATCAGGAATAATCCATGTAAAACATAATAATAAGGTGATGTATAACATGTTATTTTATTTAATAATACGGGAGTAAGTAAATGAAGTTTTTTAAATATTCTATGAAGTAAAGAAATAAGCAAAACCAAAATGGGAAAAAATCTCATTCCCAAAATAACTACATAATATTTTGAAAGATAGACCATGGACTAAAAGATTACTGTTATAATGCATTCACATATGCTAAGATCATAATTTTATCATCAACGAGATCTTGTTTCTTATGTGTTAGCTTAAAACATATATTTTTATAATGGATTAAAGATTAATGATAATCATGATATGCATTATTCTCATATCCTTTAGATTTAGGCCCACTTGTGTCAACCACTTGTGGTGAATGGAGAGATATGAGTTTACACTCAATTAAATTTTGTTATAGTATTTTAAGAGGTTGAGGTAATCATGAAAACTACCTCCTTTATGGAGTGGATAAGAAAAGCTAATTTTTAGGCTACAATAGTGTATTAATTGACTTTTCCTCATTATAGGTGTTATTATATTTAATCTTATACTTTGGTTTCATCTTAAACTATGTTGTTGGATAAGTTATAGCATTAGGTGCATACGTTTGTTCATAGCTATAAGCTTCACATCTCGATCTCTCACACTATGGCATAACTCATCAAAATATTTTGATTTCTTAAATAATATAGACTTATGGAGTGGTGAAAGAAAACTTTGCTTTGTCATATATTGTAATTTATTATCTACCATAAGAGTGGAATCTTAGCTAGCATTGTCTTATACCAAAGTACATAGTCACTAACTTGCTCATTGGATCATTGCTTAAGTTTGGCAATTTGCACATAAGATAATTTATCATAAATGTTAATGGATAAATGTGTTAGAAAATGATCTACCAAATGGTTGAATGCTCTAGTTGATTGGAGAAGGAGATCACATAACTATCATGAAGCATAATCTTTGAGACTTCTTAGGAATAATTTAGTCAATAATATGTCATTCAATGCATAATCTAAGCATGTTGGATGGAAGGATCAAAGGTGTTACTCATTATCACCTTTGTCATCATATAATGGAAGCTTGGGAGCTACAAAACCTATAGGTAAGAGATAATTTTTAATATTTAGGGCTAACAGATTATGAATAAAAGCATGTGAATTCATTTAATGACTAGCTCTAAAACCACCTTGCTCTAACTACAACAACTTAGCCTATAGAGCTCAAATAGTCTACTCAAGGGAACATGTAGTAGGCAAGGTTAATGGTGTAATATGTGTAGTCATTATAGGATCATCATATGTTAACTCTATAGGAATTGGAAGGTAAATCTAAGGGAAGCCTTAAGTTTTCACCACACCTTGAGGTAGATATCATGTATTTAACTAGAGGTCTAGAATTAAAAATACTAGCAGCTATATTAGTAGTCTAAACACTTATGGTGCTATCAATAGCTCTAAAAGGTTAATGAATAAAATAAAAGGGATATTATTTTTCTTTATAGGTACTATCTTGATCAAGTTTGTTATGTTTGTCTCTTTCTACATTTAATAACATTGTATCATGCATTTATGGATTGATGCCAATATATTGTATTAATTCACTTTCATCAATGTCATCAAAGTTATCCTTAGTACTCATTCCATGTTCATGAGCATTATAATATTTGATATTCATAATAATTCCATCAAGAGGATACATAACATATATTTTGGAATCCATGATAACCTTAGGGTGAATAATGGGAGCAGGAAGAATAAAAGGGATCATACATGCCCTTTGGTGCCTATTGGTAAGAATAACCATCTCAGATTAGATGTTACAATAATATGGACAATGGGGAGCTAAAGATTACTCATGATTAATTTCATCTCTATTAATGACAAAGATTTTATCCATTTGTTTACATATTGTTATAGATTTTATATGGTAAAATAAAATAACATATTATGATTACAATCATAACTTTTATCAAAAAATAGAAATTTTTTTCATCCATTATAACCATGTGTAATGTGTAGTGTCGAGATAAATCAAAAATCATGTCTAAAAATGAAATATTAAGGTATAAATATGAAAACCCTAGAAATAAGGATGAAACCATAAAGGAAACCTAATGTTTCATAATGTTCAGTAAATATATGAGTTCGCCAATATGTTTTACATTATTTTGGATTAATGTTAACCCTTAATAAGATAGACACTACAATAATGACTTAGTTTATAATGTATAAAAAAGAAGTAAAAAATTGAATGTAAAATCTTGAAACTAATTTGGCACTTTAACTTGATAAATATAGAAAGTAAAAAAAAATAGATAATATACTTAACGGTTAACTACTTTGTAAAGGATTGAGACTGTAGGTAGGAAACAGGGCAGAAATGAAACTAGACTATAGGTCATTCAGATATGTAGATACTAAAATATTATATTAAGTACTTGACAATGACAAACTTGACATACATTTACCACACATGACTTGTGCACAAAAATATGGTTCTAACCCATCATTCTCCGACATGTTACCTTATGATTTTGATCTTTTTATTATGTTATTACACACCTATAAGAACCTCACTATTTATTTCAAACATGCATACTATAGACACTAAATTTGAATTATATAGCACCTCAATTTTGTACACTTGGAAAATACCCTATCATGGTTGTAGCCTTCAGTTATAAGACCTTTATGCTACCAAAACGCTTGTGTTCATTATATCTTTGTGCCAAATTACTTATCTCTTAGTCTAAGCACTATTATTACAATGACTAGGCCTTATATATTGTGCAAAATGCTATAAAACTTGAGCATTATCTTTCTTTGCCAGTTTGGACATGTACGCATTTTCTAGATTTCTAGACACTTATGTCCCAACTAAATGTCTATGTCAACACATGTGTCCATTTTTCAACTAAGTGTTCAATGCCCAAAATTCATCTAATTTGAAAATGAAATATATTCTAATGGTTAGCCTAAGTGTTTTAGTATGAGATATTTTCAAAAGGGATTGGTGTATATAAAATAACAACCCTCATTCATTATTCAATTAGAAAATACCAAGAATGCATAAGGCAACTTACCAAGAGCCATAAATTATGAGTCCAAGTGAGTAAACCTAACCTATTCATCCTTATTTCCATATCAATCATAGGAGTAGTATCCTCATATTTTTGAAGTACTAAAGGAGCATCCCATGAGCCATATTTTCCAATATACAATCTAGGTCACTCTATGTACTTACTTATCACACATTGCATCTTCATACACACATAAGCCAACATGTATGGGATAACTACATAATTCTAAGGTCTTATTTAGAGTATTAGCTATGTAGGTAACACCCATTTATATATGGGTCCTTATGGTAGCTCGATACTATGTACCCACTATCCCATTTTCCCATAGTCACTCCAAGGGTGAGGAAGCTAGGATTTAATCATTTGACAAAGAATGATAACTTATGCACATAATATATATATCACTCATGCACATAATATATATGAATTAGAAGAAAGTTGATAGAAAACCTAGAAAGATCTAGGTGGTTGCATTTGGATATAGACACTAACCTTTATTAGACACCTATATCCAAGTCAAACATTAGCATCAATGCAACTATCTAGATTTGACACAAGCATCTAACATCACAAAATTTAAAATTCTAGAATCTAATGAATGTTACATAATATTGATCTAGTCCACCTCTAGCATGTTTGAACCCAAATATGCATATGCACAATGAACTCCCTAAGTACTCATGTTTTTTATTTTTTACAATATTAATCAATATATGTACTTTTTTTTTGGCATATTTTGTTATTATAAATTCAAAATATTGTTTATCTAAGTTTGAAAATTAATTGGCCTACTATAGATCTATTTATCACCCTTATACCTATTCATTTATATATTATTAACCCTATATAACCCTATTTATTTAAATTTAGGGTTAAACATTTGGTGAACCTAACCTCTGAGTCTTATTTTGCAAACCTAACTTGATCTGGGTTTCTAACCTCTTAGGTTTCATCTTGTGATTTATTTTTAGATATAAAACTTTACCTTGGGTTTTACACCCATTTGGTTACATGGGTTTTGTGTGCATACACTTGTAATTTTTTCCTCCTTGATTGGCATATTTTGAATTTTAAAAAGATCCATTTTATAATTATTCATAGGTATTTTCTACTCAGATTAGTATACTCAAAAACCTCTTTTTGTTCACCAAAATTTAGTACTATTTTTTAAATTTTTATAATTTATTATTTTTAGTAAATATTGACATATAAGATGAATAGTGTAAATATTTTCTAATTAATTTATGGAATTTATAAAAAAACATATTTTTGTTCAAAAACCTTTCTCATATCTCTAAAATTGATTCATATCACAATTTTTGATTCCTTATCGAGAATATTTTAAGGTTTTACTTGTGAAGTATTTCATGTTATTTGGCCTATTTCTGATTCATGATAGCTCCATTTTTAAATTCCTTGATGATTTTTCATAATCTTGTTGATATAAATGAAAACCTCTTTTTTTCAAATTATTTTATGGATTTTTCTAGTTTTAAATTTTACTATTTTTAGTAAATATAGATCTATGTGTCGTACACTGTGCTTTTGTTTCTCTATTTTTCTAGGTTTGTCTTATCTTATATTTTTCCTAAAAATCCTATTTTAGATTCCAAAATTTCGTAGCCAATCAATTTATATTTCTTTTTATTCATTTGGCACATTGTTGTCAACCCAACCTTTAGTCTCTAAACCCCAGTTGACCTAGGGTTTCCTGATTTCTTATTTTCCTACATTTTGATTTTGATTTTTACAGTACTAATACTTTAAAAATTAGACCTTATTATTCCTAAAAATCATGATTAATATGGATATATGTATTGAACATTTTACTTCCTAATATTCCATGGTGGTCATTGCTTGTTATCTTATTTACATTATAAAAATTCTCAAAACCACAAAACTAGAGAAGGATCCTAATAAAGATAAAACTCAAACTTCTCTTTACCAATATTTTTACAATAATATAGAGCCTATTCCTCCTAACCGTAAAGAGGGTGATAAATACCATCCCTCTAAACAATTCCATGTGATCACTACTTCACGAGGTAAGGTAGATGGTATACATATGCATATTCAATCTGAGGTACCTAAGATTTATGTTTATGAATCCCTAAAATATAAATCATCCTTATAATCAATTTAATTTAAGACTTGAAAAATAATTTCAATTCCAAGATTACATCATTAGAAAATCAGATTATATACCTATATAATCTATAATACGCTAGTGTTAACCATGTGTCTGCATCTTCATCTAACAATGTTATACCCAATAATGTTTCATGTCTAAATGAAATGCTAAAAAATTACATTTAAAACAAGTGAAATCCTAAGAGAAAGGCTTTAAAACAAATTGATTCAACTACCTCCTCTACATCCTATAAGGCGATCAAATTACTATTGTGTATATTATAGAATGAATGGCCATCATATATATTATTGTTTTACATTAAATAATAAAATACAAATTAAAAAATATATTGGTGATCCTATAATTGATACATCAATCAAGAAACACATTGACATAATGAATAACTCTCCTAAATCATAAGTGTAAAAATAATAAATATCGGTACCAAAAGATAATTCAAAGCAAAAGTAGTTGAAAATGAAACATTTAGACCAATACAAGAATACAAATATTCCTCTCCAAAATGATACTCAAAATTCAAAATAGTATGGTTTTGGACAACAATTTGGCTATCAAAGTTAAGGATTGGGAAAACATGCACAAGGCATCACTTGTCCTATCTCTAAATCTAATCATAATGATTAACAAGGCGTAAGATATAGTGGCAATATTGATGCAAATCATTCAAAGATACATTTTTTCATTACAAAAGGGCAAGAACCTACAAATGAGAATAATTCAAAGAATAGATCACAAATATAAATGGTAACATTACAACAAAATCAATGGGCACATCAAGTATAAAAATGTGATTTTTAAAAAAAGAGGTCAAAAAATAAGAGACACTTGACAAATTTTAATGTTCCAAATATATATATAAAGGAGGAAACTATGATCTTTTTTTTTAATTAGGTAAAATTCACTTCTCATATATATGGTAAATAATTTGTAGATGAACAGTTCAACAAACAATGTTCTGATCTGCTCAGTAACTTACCACATAATTTATTCATAATTATAGGACCTGGTACTTCTTGATTGAATCCATAATTAATAAATGAGAAACCAAATGTAGATAAATGCAAACAAAATATACCAAGTACAAATTTACCACAAGAGAATGATACGCTTTCTAATTTTACTATGCACACATATGGTACTTCTTGTTTAGGAAAGGTTATACATCTTCCACTCATCGTATATTCTTGTGCTCATCTTGAAATCACTAGATAGATTTTGCATCTTTGAATACTCTAGAATAACTAAACATGTTCCTATTTATGTTATTCCAAATAAACCATATAATATTTAATGATGGGTTCCATCAATCCCCATTCTTTTTATAGTTTCCTCATAACCATAGAATCATGTTATATATACATAGAGCATCACATATCCTATAGTGCTAGATATTAACTTATATATCCTCCTTGGTAGTACCACAAATTTATTGCACTAGTTTTTGAGAGGGGAGATACTTATGACCATCCCTTGGATGATATCATAGGATAGTCCTTTATTTTCAAATATTCTAAAAATACCCAAAAAAAGAAAACATTCAAAAACCCAAAAATATTCAACATTTCCCTATCTTATTAGCTCTTTGGTATATATGTTGTTGGTTCCATGTTGGTAGATAACATATCCTTTATTTTTATATAGACACATATGTTTCATTCATCTTTTGAGTGTGATATAAACATACCCAGGCACATGATATATACACATATGGATGTTGGACCTTCCCTCTATTCAAGACATCAGTATGTTTGGGGCATCCACTTATTTGATCATAATATACCCAAGTTATATTATTCTATGATCATTTTCCATTAACATGGTTGATCTTATGCACTTACACATGCCTTTATTCATGCTTATATATTTTGTACTATACTTGATATGTTGTACACTTCACATTTTTTTCTTACACATATATATAGGGCCTAGTATGATATGATTATATTGGTTATTTACGATTCCATGCTTTCCTTTTTAGCACTTCCTTGAGTGTATGTTCATTAATTGTTATTATCTTATTTGTTTGAGTATTTAAATATGTTCCATTTCTTTTAACCCCTATGCCTTTGTTTTCCTATTATGACATTTGAACATGCCAAAGTTTATTATGTGTGGACATTTAAACATGTCATTATATGCTTTATGTACATTTGAATAAGTCATGTCCCTTTGATTGTAAAACATTTGAACATGCCCCTTGTATGCAGTATCCTTGGACTATTGCCTTTTGTATTCCTTTTGAGTGCTCTTGTGTGTGTGCTTGACTAATTTTTGGGATTTTATTGTTACTCTCTAGACATTGCAATGATAAACATCTTCATCTTAGGACTTGATGTGATCATATACTATGTTCCTCATTGTTATATCTAACTATATATGTTACTCCTATATGATACATGATTTGTAAATAGATTATAAAGTTATCATATCATTTTGAGGTAAAGTAACTACCTCACCTCACCTCAAAAGGGGGGCATATCAGTGGGGGCATGTCATAGAGGCATGGCTTCTATATTTTTCATAGTTTTAGATAATAATAGGGACATGTTATGAAAACATGTTCTCCACACCTACACCAACTCGTAGATTCTCTATATTTAATGGGGGCATGTCATGTGAGCATGTCCTCCACACTCAAAAATTTCAAATTGGCCAAATTTCACAGTTGTATAATTTAAATATACAATTGTGGTATAATTATATACATTTGTATCAATATTATACTCAGGTTTCAACTTGAGACATATATGAGGTGTGTATGCCATGCAAAAGAGCATCTTAAATTAAAAAATCAAATCAATTTTCATATTTAAAATATTAATATGGATTTTTATCATACCCATGGTGGAATTTTATAGATTTTTATTGAGTTAATATACTACAATAGTTGGTTCACCTTGTGTAAAGGTTAAGGTGATTAAATCACTCAATCTTAATAAGTTTATAAGTTAGACTTGATTAAATCATCTAATTTCACTAGATTTATAGGATGGAGTGATTAAATCATGCACCCTCACTAGATGTATAGTGTGATTTTATTGGATCACTCACACTCACTAGGTTATAAGTATGATTGGGTTAAACAATTGAGATAAACTCAATGGCCTCATGGCAACTCACCTTTCACCAAGGTTGGGAGCATGCTGTCTTCCAATCTCTATATATATGTGTACACTTGAAGGCTTCAAAATTTTCCTAATCTCATCTATAAATACTTCATAATGAAGCATCTCTTTAAATTAAATTTCCAAAATGCAAGATGGTTGCATCAACACATATGTGTACTCTTAACCTTGCTCTCTATAATTTCAAACATTTTAAATTCTTTCAATTTTAGATTTCATACACTAATTATATATTCTAACATGATCTTGGTTTCAATTTAGTCACCAAAAAATAACTTAATTTGGACTCACACAAAGTTAAGGTGTGTTATGCATGCCCAGGTACACATTTATTTTCCTTTAAATTAGAAATATCATTACTAGATTAAATGGGGGGCAAATGTAGATACTAAATCTAAATTATATAACACATCAATCTTGTACACTTAATAAATACCTATCATGGTTGTACCTTTCATTTATAATACCTTCCTATTTCTAAAAGGCTTGTGTTCACTATCTCTTTCTGCCAAATTGCTTATCTCTTAGTCTGATGACTAAGCATTCTATACTATGCAAAATGCTCTAAAACTTTACCATTATCTTTCTCTACTAGTTTTAGACTAGTACATATTTTCTATCTTTTTGAACACTTCTATCCCAACCAAATGTCTAATTAAATGTGGTGTCCATTTTCCAAATGTCATCTAATTTGAAAATAAAACATATTCTAATAGACGACTAAGTGCTTTAGTGTGAGACATTTTCAAAAGGGATTGGTATATATACAAGATCAACCCTCATTCATTCTTCACCTAGAAAATATTATAACTCATAAATCAAATTACCAAGAACATCCAATCAAGCATTCAAATTATCAAACTTTCCCTATTCATCCCTATTTCCATATTGGGCATAAGATTAGTATCCCCATAGGTTTGAAGTACTGAAGGAATATCCCATGAGCCATATTTTCTAAGTTACAAGCTAGGTCACTCTATATACTTTATCATCAAACATTTCATCCTCATGCACACACAAGCCAACACGTAGGGGAAAAATACATAAGTTTGAGTTCCTCTTAAAATTATTGGTTATATAGGTATTGCCCATTAATAGAGGGGTCCTTGGCACAACTCAACACCACATGCCCACTAACCCATTTTTTCCACAATCACTCTAAGGGTGAGTAAGTTAGGGTTTGATCATTTGAAAAAGAGTGATAGCTTATGTGAATGATCTATATACATCAAAATAAAAGTGATAAAAAACCCAAAAGGCTCTAGGTGGTTACATTCAGATCTAGTCACTATTCAGTAGTGAACACCTACATCCAACTCAGACACCATCCTTGACATAACCATCCATATCTGATGCAAGTATTTGAGGACACTAATGAAAAATTATAGAATCTAATGATTATGATAGAATCCTGATCCAATCCACTTCTATTTATTTCATCCCAAATCTGCATATGCACATTGAACTAGCCAAGTATTCTTATTTTCAATTTTTTGCAATATCAATTAATAATTATACTTTGTATTTTTGGCATATCTCAATATTATAAATTTAGAATATTGTTTATATAAGTTTTCAAATTAATTAGCCTTATATAGATCTATTTATCACCCTTAGGCTTTTTCATTTCTATATTCTTAACCCTAGATAACCTCAATTATCTAAATTTAGGGTTAAATGTATAGTATCTTATAAATACATCCCCAAAACATCAATTAAATCCTCCTATGGATGGCTCACTATTGTCAAACCGGGTTAGTATCACCAATTGATATTGGCATGTGCCTAACATTACTAAACCTCTCCTGACAATGAATACTTTTTAAAATAAAATATATCCTTGGGGTTAGCCCATATGCCTAGTATGTTAGGCATAAAAAATTACCCAATTAGACTCACATATATACAAATCAAGGCCTCCCTTGATATGGGACTTGTTACTTATCAATTAGACATTTATACATTGTTGCACATTAAGTAAATATGTCTTATTCTTCACAAATTGAAAATATTTCACTAGGATAAGCCTAAAACCAAGTCTAAAGCATAAAAACATCAAGTCAAAGCAATATTTTTCAAGCATAAAATCCAAATTATTAGTTGCATTAAAATAGTGAAGGACCATGACTATATAATCTACTAGGCGGGAGAACTACATGTGTCTTGATTTCCCTCCTTGAAGTATCAGATATATAGGCAATAATCAATAATTAAGGGAGGTGATTGGGGTCAACTAATTATATTAAAAATTCCTATTTTTTTGAAATTTTTTAGCCCTCATAAGAAAACCTTGGGTTTCAATGTGAAGGGCACTAATTTTTGGATTTACGCACATCATCAGGGCATGGCATCACACATACAAAATTTTCAAAAATATGCAAAGGTGATTGTATGGTCACAAGCACATCTATAGGAATGGGTCACTACCAATCATTATAAGTTAGTATCAATAGTTTATTCCAACCTAAATTTAATAGAACTAACCCTATGTATATAGAAACATAGTTCTTAAATTGGATGAATCATAGTCATACTTTAGTCCATTTTCCACTATCATAGTCAGCCAGTCAATAAAAAAAGCTAAGTAATTATCCCTTTTTTATAATTAATATATTTAGCATATGTCAGTCATTAAATCATAGAAATAAGTTTCAATATTTTACATTTAGATGTATGCAAGAATGTCATATATATCAAGTTGAATTCATATAATAACTAATATCATATTAGGTTTATAAAACCAACATAGGGTAAAATATATTGATGAAATTGTACATTGATTAAACTATATTGTTAGGGTTTTTTTATTCTTAGTTTCACTTGACTAAGTATTAATCACATAGCTAGAAGAAGAAAGACACTAATGAGCTAGTGTGTTGGCATATCATGTAAGTGGTGACCTTGTGCACTCACCAAAGGCACATAGCCTAGATCGGTTCCCATCAATTATGTCATGAAATGGTGGATAGACAATGTCATTTATACTTAGGCATTTTGGTTAGCACATTTAGTCATTATTACTATAAAAATCACTCTAGTGTTAACCATTTGATTCATTCAAAAAACCCATGTACTTATCTATTATCATAAAAGCAGATTTAACACTATTTTAACCTTTTAGGGCTTTACTAGTGTAAATCCTATGTTAGATTAAAGGGTTAAATTATATAAATTGGTGAAAAAATATGTACTAAATATCCACTAATTTTTTACAAAATTTGACTTGATTTGACTTTCTAAAAATAGTAATAAATATGTGTAAATAGAGACTTATCTAGAAAATACATGTCATAGAAGATTTGAGAGCTAAAAAATGGGTTACAAAAAGATTTGAGTGTCATATATAGGATCCTTAATTCAGATCCTCTCTTAGACAATAGTGCCCCACTTAGACAGTAGTGCCATGTGGCTATTGTGTCTTAAAACTAGTGTTAGTTTCCTCTGTGCAAGACTTTTCCTAAATTTTAGGTGTACCTATGCCTGTGTTTTTGGGTTCTATTCCTACACGCATGAATTTTAAAACTTTGTTTTATACCTATAATAATTTATTTATATTGCAAACCCTAATCCTCCTTTCAAGTATGGCATGAGCTAAAAATGTGTGTTCATTAGTAAGATAGGATGGACATCCTCAATAACCCATTGTGAAGAGAGTTGCCTACATATTAATACTCCAAGGAGGGTACAAACATCATGTAGTTCTCCCACCTAGTGTTTGGTGCAAGTGCAAGTGAATGCTAGAATGATAGTGGTCTTGAATGCCTTGAGTGTGCTTGAGATGAGAAATCTTTGAAATCTGGGCTTAGGATAGTTATAGATGGTAGTATGCAGAAGTAGGGCAAACTATGGATTAATAACCTTAATTTTGCTAAACTTGTTTCTTGTTTGAATAGGTTTTTTGCATCTATTTTCCATCTAATGGATATAGGTCTAATGATCTTTTATTTATATTGTTTCATATCTTGTGTGAATAATAAAATGTGCTTAGACCAACCTTAGGAGGGTTAAACATTTGAAAATATTTTTTTTTAGGAGAGTTAGGGCAAGGGACACTCATACCATATTGGTGACACTAGAGTCATCTGCCTCTAGTGTCCTTAATATGGTATTAGTGTCTAGCAAGCAGGTTATTGGGCACAAGTGGTCAAGATCTAGGAATGAAGGTCTAGGATTGTGTTTGAGTTAGTTAGGGACATTTGTGTTCCACACAATGGATGGAAATGTGTGATAAAGGCTTCAGGATAGGTGTAAGGCTAAGCTAGGAATAGGTTGTTTCAAAAAACACTCTTAGCATCCAAATACCACTTTAGGTGATTACATTCCCCCCCTTATGCTATAAATGTAACAAAGTGAAATGGATAGTATAAAGGAAAAAGAAGCATACCTAGGCTTATCTAGGAAGTGAATCATGTGTAGCTAAGTCTAAGTATGTGATTTTGGGTCTGCATATGTGAAGCATAATCCAAAGCATGAACTATAATGAAATATGCCAAAATTAGTCCTTACTTAAGAGATATCAAAAGCAAAAAAATATGTTGAATAAATTAAGTAAATCTAAGTATGAAGATAAGAAAGAGGAATGGAATGAATACACCTCATTGTGTATGTGAACCAATGCATGAACATGGTGACAACTTGTGTGTGTGCATGTATATAGTGATCAAATCATTGAATAGCTTAGACTAAGATAATAGCTTGCTCAATCCTCATGTGTGGGTCACTAAATAACTCAATCTAGTTTTGACTCCATCATTACCCACCCATGCTTGGTGGATCATGACCTATCAATAGCTTGGATTAGACTATAAGTGTGTCTAACCATCTCATGTGGGTGGTTCAAGAACTCAAGTAGGCTAGGACTCCATCATTTCCCATTCATGTGTACTAGATGCATATGAAAATAAACTATAGAAAGTGTTATAAATGTCTAACTGGGTGTATCTAACTATGTATGTCAATTTCGTAGCCATTTAGGTATATTAGACAAATCTGGGCCACTCAAGAATGCCAACCACTAAAGATATAATAAGGCATGAAACTGGTGACAAATTAAAGTATGATGTCAAGTGTATACAACATAGAGAATGACATGGAGTTTGCATTCCATCTGATCAACTTATGTGTGATTAAACATATGGAAATAATGTATTACACACATGCCCACAATCTGATATCTAAGTATATTGATTCTGAATTGAGTTGTAATAATTGTATCTGAGTATCTAAACTAATTATGGGAATGATCATGCCACTTATGATGCCCCACATCTAATCAATTTGTATGAATCTAAGTTGAAATGAGTATATCTAAGAAAAATTAAAGCATAACTATCAAACATGTAGTTATATTTGTGTAAACTTATATTATACCTGGTGTATTGTTCTAGTTAATCTAAACTTCCCTAAAGTTAGGGATACTAAACAATAGAACCATGTAGTGGAGAGTAGTGTCATGTGGTGATAGTGTCCCATTCTAGGTGATAATGTCTTTGTGGTCTAAATTTTGAGTCTTTAAACCAATATTTGAGTCCCTATTTTTTCCTATCTTATTTGTGTCTAATTTCCTAAAACTAAGCATGTGTGCTGAAAAATGATCTATGAATAGCAATGTAGGAGCTTGATCTCTATGATAAACCCCTTTGAATTCCCCCTCTTTTTAGGGTTTATGTTGACATGTGAAATAATTATCCTCAAAATAAATAGCTCTATAAAATGTGTTAGCTAGAACATAGATGATAACTACGTGACAATCCAATATAATGTGCAAACATAACATCAAAATGTAAAATAATCTAAGAATAAGTATGTAATGTAATATGTCTATTGTATCTAGCATTACAAAAGGGTGTCAAGATAAATGTAATCAATGTGTATAATAGCAAATTCGAGTAGCTACTTAGGGGGATGGGGCATGATGTTCATCACAACACCTAGGTAGGAAGGGTAGATGTATGAGACCCCTCATAGCATCAAAAAATGGTGTGTGTAACAAGAAAATACAAGTGTCATGGTCATGATGAATACAAAAAATCATACACACAAAACATATGAGGCATGCAAAATAGACCAAGGAGCCATAATACAAGGGACATGGGCACATTTCACTAAATCTAAGAAATAAGACATATAAGAACATGTTCAAATGTCCAGATGTGCAAGTAAAAAGCAAATTGGATTAGAGCCACATAGGATGACATATTCAAATGTTTATATACACAATCAGGAAGGCACACATAAGGGACATGGGCACATGTCAAATGCATACATGAATATAAGTGGCATATAACCAAATAATAATGGTATATTCAAATGCCCTTGAATAAAAGAAGCATAGGAAACACAATCAAGTATAAATTAGGAAAGCTATAAATGAAAGTATGTATTAATGTCATACAAATATGTTTAAATGATATGATGTACATATGATAAGTCTAAACTTAGTGATAGTTGACAAACAATCTGAGCATAAGTGGCAATGATCAATATCAAGATAAATCAATGCTAAAACTAGAATGTATAGAATATAAGGGTGGAACTTGGTAATAGAGACTATGTATGAGATGCCCCCAAGTGGGTAGATGTATCAAATGAATAAACTTGGATCATTGTATATGCCCCATATGGGTAGATGATAGTAAATTTGGATTAGTGTAGTGGACTTGAGTCCTATAAGCAATACATAAGAACTCAATAAGAACAAGTGAAGCATGTATGTATGATAAAATTGACTATGCTAAGATAGATATCATATGTATTATCTATAAAATATAAGAAATGTAAACATAAAAATGCATAAAATCTATAAATTTTATATTTTCTAAGTAATATTTGAATGTTTTTTGTGTTTTGGCATGTTATATTATTTTAGTATGTTATGTTAATAATCTATGAACAAGCAACATGAAAATGAACTATGTACAAGGAGAAAAAGAGAGAGAAAGTGTGTACAATAAAAGAGAAACCATACTAATTGATGAGTCTCATGGGAGACTCACTATCACTATGGCCTATGGAAAAAATAATAATGGTAATATCTCATGAAGTTTGATGGTTATGATCTAGTTGAATGTTATTTTAGTAGGAATCTAAGTATTGTTCATCATCATAATCATAAGATTGTTCAACATCGATTCATGATAACCTGAAATGCTAGAGGGAATTGCCTCACTGTGGAGTTGACCTTTCTAAATTGGTCTTTAGAATATTGATTATGATTTTGCCATTTAAAACTAGCTTATTATAGACATATGGTGTTGTGGAGGCTCTTTTTCTAGAAAACCTATTTTAATAATGCTTGTTTGTGTAGCATGATTTTGACTTGGCAACTTAAGATCTTTCTCTTTCTATAACATTTCCTATATATCTAGATGTTTTGCCTTGATAAACTATATATGTGACTTATGTGCCTTTAGATGTTCAATAAATCCCAAACCATGTTGACTAATATTATTAACTACTAGAATAGGAGAAGTGATGTATTGGGCTTGTTTTCCCAAACCTTGACCATGATAATCAAACTATTATAGAAATTTGTGACCAAAATCATACCATTCTGAAAGTTGAGCCTCATTTTAAAGAGGTAGGTTTACTTGTTTTACATGTGTTTATTGTATTATTTATTTCTTTGATTGTGTTTTGTGAACCTTTTGTTATTATAAGTTATGCTTTGGTAGCCATTTTTTTATTGTTTAATAATTTGACCCTTTTTGAATGTGTAGATGTGTCATTGTATGTTTTTTGGATGAAGTGTCACTATATGAGTGATTTGTATCCATTATCTTTTGTATTTTCCTTTTCAATTATAAACATGAATTGGTGTGGTGCCCATGCATTCTATGATATGCACAATAATATTTGAATCTCTTTATTGGGTGTAGAGGGGTTAGTTTTATCAACTTAGCTTTAATCAATTCCCTTAATATATCACTTAAACTCTTATTTGTCCTTTGAATGATTTTTGAATCATTGGTTGTAGATGTACTTTATTTTGATTTATGATTTGGATATATAACATTGTTTGCCACAAATTAACTAGGTGAAGATGCATACACATGATTTACACTATTGTACCCTAGAGGCCATTGTCTTGTAAATTGATTTTCCATTGTTGTAATATTTTCATGTAATAGTTTATTCTAATTCTATAAACCTACAATTATCTTGCTCATACTAATAATTTGATTGCATAGAGTCTCACAAGTGCAAACCCTCAGTGTTTCTAATTAAACATGTAGGTACACACCCTATAGGGAAGAGGTGTGAATAGTTTTAGTATGGGGAATAGTGACATTGGTATAGGATACTTCATCTCATGGAGGAATGAGCATGGACCTGGTTAGAGGGAAATTATATATCACCTTCATGGAGATGAGGAGGAAAAGCATATTCTTTCTTGTGCATAAGATATGACATTGAAACTTGAAATATAGTTGTTAGCTTATGTGTTAAATCCTTTATGTGTGTATGGGTTTGCTTGTTAATGGAATTTCACATAAGAGAAAGAAAACATGATATGAGATATGACATATATTGTAATTGATATAAAGCATCATCTATGCATGTGTTTGTCTTTTCGAAGTTCATTTTGAATCAAAGGGAGCAAACATGTAAATGAAAGTATCAAACTTTGCAATAAAAAGTGATTAATTTATTCTATCATTATGATCATGATTATATGAAATACAAATTAGAAGATATATGGATCTAAAATCTAAATTATGGAAATGTAATCTTAGGGCTATCTAAGGTTAGGGTTTGTGCAAAAATTTAAATTACATTAAATAAATGAAACCCTAATGTG
This sequence comes from Torreya grandis, assembly GCA_037957365.1. NCBI lineage: Eukaryota > Viridiplantae > Streptophyta > Pinopsida > Cupressales > Taxaceae > Torreya > Torreya grandis. The sequence goes on along the minus strand of JARHVA010001563.1, from coordinate 1,956,718 downwards.
GGATTGATTAAATGAGCTAGGTTATGCCAAAAAAATAGAAAAATAGAAGTTTGTAACCCTAATTTAGTGTACAAAAATTGGGAGAAGGTAACCTTATGTAAAACTAGGGTTTTATGCAACATTCAAAGTAAGTTCACCAAATGTTTTAACCTTTTAAGATTTTACTAGTGTAAATCCTATGTTAGATTAAAGGGTTGAATTGACTAAATAAGTGAAATAATATATAATAAATAACCACTAATTTTTTACATAATTTGACTTGATTTAACTTTCTAAAAATAGTAATAAATATGTGAAAATAAAGACTTATCTAGAAAACACTTGTCATTAAAGATCTGAGTGCTAAAAACTAAGTTACAAACAAATCAAAGTATCATCTATAGGATCCTTAAGTCAGATCATCTCCTAAATAGTAGTGCCCCCATGAATAGTAGGACCATGTAGCTATAGTGTCTAAAAAATGGAATTAGTGTCCTCTATGCAAGACTATTCCTAAATTTTGGGTGTACCTGCACCTACGTGTCTAGGTTTTGTTCCTATGTGCACAAAGTCTAAAACTCTATTTTGTGCCTATAAAGACTCATTTATATTGTAAACCCTAATCCTCCTTACAAGTATGACATGAGATAAAAATGTGTGTTCATTAGTAAGATAGGATAGACATCCTAAACACCGCTTTGTGAAGAGAGTTACCTACATACCAATACTCTGAGGATGGATCAAGACCAATGTAGTTATCCCACCTAGTGCTTGGTGAAAGTGAAAGTGAATGCTAGAATGATAATGGTCTTAAATGCCTTAAGTGTGCTTGAGATTGAAAATATTTAAAATCTAGGCTTAGGGCAATTGTAGATGGTAGTATGCTGAAGTGGGTAGAATAGGGATTAATAGCCTTGATTTTGCTCAACTTGTTTCTTGTTGAAATATGATTTTTGTATCTATTTTCCATCTGATGGATATAGGTTTAATAGTCTTATATTTATAGTCTTACATATCTTATGTGGATGATATTTATGCTTAGGTCAACCTTAGGAGGGTTACACATTTGAAAATATGTCTATTTAGGATAGTTTGGGTAAGGGATGTTAGTGCCATGTTGGGGACACTATTACCATGTGGATATAGTGTCCTTAGTGTGGCATTAGTGTCTAGCTAGTAGGTTACTGGGCATGAAGGGTCAATATCTAAGAATGAAGGTTTAAGACTATGTTTGAGTTGACTAGGGACATTTTTTGTTCATATAATGATTGAAAAAGTATGATAAAGGCTCTAAGATAGGTTTAGGGCTAAGATAGGAGTAGGTTGTCTCAAAAAACACTCTTAGCATCCAAATACCACTCTTAGGTGATTACAAACACCAAAAAGATTAATACATCAAGATTCATAAACAAAGTAGTGGTTCTATTGACATCAATTGATAATATTGCAAATATGTTTCATTCAACACACTCTTTATGTCCATTACACATACATCTATATATTTATCTTAACAACTTAACCAATAACAACACTTTTTATCAATGCTAAGTGGTATTTATACATAATCCGACCCCTTCTCGAGTTACATCATTAATACAAATAAAGATGACAAGCTAATGACTATTTAAGAAAAAGAAGTCAAGGTGAGTCATCATAATTAAGTCACTTTTGTTTTAGGCCTAACAGCCCCTATTGACTCTCTCTATATTATATATTTGTGTTTGTGTTCCTCTCTCATAGATCAATGCTATAATCATGCTTAATTAATCTCTGGTGCTTTTACAAATTGTTTTGTGACTGTCTTCACTTCTTATGCCCTTGTCCTATTTTTAAATTTTTTTGAATCATTTATCTTATGTTCCTCATTCTCCATTTCATTGTATTCCAAAAATCATTCTTCTATGCCAAGGTCTTCCATATTGTTCTTCCATGTCTCTCTCTTCTGTGTGGTTCTCTTATGTACTATTCTCTCCCATTCCAAGTCCTATACATTGTTCTTGTGCCCTTGATTTTTCATGTTATGGCTCAAAAATACTCAAAATATATTACTATAAAATTTAGGCTCCAACATCACCCCTTACTAAATTGATAGTCTATCCCAGACTATGTTGTAGTTTCTTCAAATAATAAAAACTCAGGACCTACCTACTATACTTGGTGTTTGACTCCTCTCGTTGGTTGATGGCTATCTAAAGAATGGAAGTAATGAGTTCTACTTCACTTCTCGATCATTTCATCTCTTCATGTTGCTCAAGAAAATTTTCTATTTGAGTCATCAAAATCTTAACCTAAGTAGTTATAGCTTTGTGGGAGTCCTTGGGTGTCCAAACCTCTAACAAAACCTACCCTAAAAGTACTAAAAAACTAGTATTAAGCTCCTATTAATGAGTGCTTATTTATTTTTCTAGTTCCTCTATGTCTTGGAATACTTTTGTGCATTAGGCCTTGTCCTTGATGTTTAGTGTTTTCTCAGCCAATTATTGACATTGTTGATCTTTAGGCAGTAGTAATGCTTCTAAAAATTTATTTGACAATGCTAAATTTACAAAAAACCCATTAGTGATGGGAATAGTGGTATTTAAAAAGCCTCTACAAATGTTTATGGCCTATATAAACAACTCTGTTACCCATAGATTATCCTATTGAGGATAGATTTTACATTTTTTGAGTAAGAGGTTCACGAGTGTCTCCAACTTATTGATGGCATCATTGGTAATATGAATACCATTTTTAAATGTTGGCTCACTCATCAAAATTATTTGATAAAGGCTTAATTTTTTTAGTTGAGACACCTCAATTGCATCCTATTGTCATTTTCTTGAGCTTCCACTATTTCACATGCTCTTCTTTGTACAGGTGTACAACTTCCTGATGCTTGTGGTGGAGTTGGTCAACATCATGGCTATGGAGAATGTTTTACCTAGAAATATCTATGTTAAACTTTATGAGGGCTACACTTACTTAAGTTGGAGAGCATTTAATGGGATCTATTCATAGCATATATGGAACATCTACCACCTTTGGCTTATATTGGTGTTGGTCTTTGGGAACTCTAAGAGGCCTTCATCATGATATACCTCCATTGAAAAATACAACTCACATCGATTTTATTCAGTAGACTCATGTTTAGGGAAATATTCCCACAAATATAGTTACTTGTCTAGTGTATCTTGTTAGAACATGGCATGAGTGGGAGGGTCCTGATTACCCACATTTATCTATTGCTACTAATCTACTTCTTACTTAGGTTCTTTTCCCTTTTGGGGGTCACATTCTAGATATATAACTTTGGGACTCTTTTCCCATTGTTCATTGGTATAGTGCCAAGGTCCTCTACAATAAGGTCTTCCCCTTTTCTTTTTTTTCCTTAGGATTTAGAATGTCCATTTATTGTTCAGTAGTAGGTTGTTCTTCATTATGCTTAGGCATGAGCTAATTATAGGTTTTGATTTAGGAGATGCCTCACCTATTTTAGGAATCACCACTCAGGGTATTCAAGCTTAAGATCTAAATGGGTAGCTAGTTGGAATACAGTAATGTCATCTTTTTATTCTACAAGCAACCCTTGGGCTCTTATTGGTGATGAGGCCTATCATTATCATTTGGGAGTGGCCCTAGGCTATTTATGTGCCCTACTATAATTGGTGGCCTCTAGTCTTAACCTTTTCTCTTTCTTTCACAACCTTTCTTTTGCACATGTTTTTATTTGGGTGGGAAGTGGTTCCTTCTCTACCTCTCAGCTTCTTGGTGTATTCCTTCATGGTGTAATCATATAGTAGACCAACCATATTTTACCTTACATGATTATTTTGAAGGGATTGATATCATTTTTACCTAAGTCATGCTACTCTATATATGCTTCCCTTCCTAAATAGGCATATAGAGTGTGAAGAGTTTGAATCTCAATGTCAAATTTATTAGCATAAATATTCATCTAGTTTGCATCTATAATGTGATTAACAAAATCCATAAAATATTTGGTAGTGAAGGCATAAGACAACTTAAACCAACCTAACAAATTATTGGTGGTCTCCAACTGGATGCACATAAGTGAATAGTGTTGCTTAACAACAAACTCAATGTAGCTTCTTATCTATGTGTAAATCCTTAGGTATGTGTCATTCATTGCCAAAATATTTCTTCATCCCTTGATACCAAGCCTTCATCTTTACCAGGAGGGTGTGATGGTGTTGGAACATGTGAACTATTTAAATCTCTCAGTGGGGGACTTGTGATCTGGTGGGTAGACCCACTTCAATTATTTATCAAAATATTTTGGGATACCAATCTCATCAAAAACAAGTAGAATAAAAATTTCACCCAAGGAAGCTTGTGGTTGGGCAGGTGATGTGCCTTCATTGCATCTTCTTCAATTTTCTCTACAAATAATTGGGAATAATTATACTTGGTCCCCTTGGCCATTTGGCGTACAACATAGAGGTGGGCCATATCCACCTCTTTCCACCTATCTACACCCCTTAGTTTGGTCATGGCCAAGAACATATCTACCTAAATGTCATGATATATAAGACATTTCATATACATGGCATGCCCTTCCTTATTATATTTCAACAACATCATCATTTATTCAATTACCTCTTGATTATTGAGATCCACATTGACATCAATTACAGAATAAAGTAACACAGTTACCTTATTGATCCATTAAGGGGTGATCCTCATTTTTCACATTACAAAGTAGATATAATCTTTATGGATGCATGAAATCAAGAACCAAACCACCTCATAGGGTTTTCCAAAGTATGACAGTTGGAAAAGTTGGAGCACGCTCGCATCCTCCAGCAAGTTATAAACTATGAGATCATAAATGATCTCATTCCTTGTATTCTGGTGCTCAACCTAATAGTTTCACCACCAGTCACATTCATTACTAGATTGGTAGTGATTATAATCTAAGATTTGACAAGTGGAAACTTTGGATTCTTATTTATCTACGTGCAAAACTATATCGAGGTATTACATTCTTCAATCAAAATTGATGGTGGAGGTGATGTGGTGGCTACTTTCTTTTCTAAACACACCATCCCTAGGGCCTCTCTACTAGATGTTTCTTCAACCATATTTTTTGGGTACTCACCTTGCACACCATGAATATTGGATCCTTCTTCCTAGACAAATATAGGACTTTCTTCTTCTACACCTTCATGCTCCTCTACTTTAGGAATGACTAGTAGTGGATCCTTTCTTCCTTTTTGGTTCATTTACATCACCAACTAGGGTCCTCAAAGGTTAATGTATGGCTGACCAATTATTCCAAATGAATATGTTTTGATTCCTTTTTTTAGACCCAAAATACTTTAGCTTCTTACTTTATCCTACTCTAATGGCAGACGTAGCATCTACAACTTGTAACTTATCTCACACCCACTCCTATGTTCACTTTGTCACCTTTTTCATTGAATGCTCTCCACCATAATCTCTAATTCACTTTTTATCACTAAAAATACTATGAAAACACCTTTTGTATCAGTTGTTAACACTTGTTTGAGCTCCATAATTGTTAAAAGTTGTCAACAATGAAAATGAAAATGAGCAGCCTCAAGTTCTTTTATAGATGGAATATTTTTTTACATCAACTATCCTCCATGTCATCATCCATCACCTCAACCATTCATGATTCAAATGGCATACCTTGGTGCTAATTTAACATACTTTCCATTTATGCCCTTATATCTTTGATAAATGCATGTCCCATCCTTCCTTTGAGACTTATTGTGCCTTTCCCATTGTGCATGCCAGTTGTAAAAATTCAAATTTCCCATTTTGTTTGTGGGAAATATTTATTCTATTTTAACCCATATTTATAATAGTGTTTATGTTGTCTTATTCATTCCACATTCTTCAGTCATGTGTCACCTTTTGTGTGCCTCTTTCATGCACCTCCTATTGCATGCTTTCTTTATGCACCACATCTTGCATGTTTTCTTGTCTTGAGATTTTATTTGATCACATGTGATTCCTCCCAACCTCTTATTTACATGATTTTATATAAGTAACTTAACCTCCTTAAAACCTACCCCACATAAAAATATTTGTGTGTCCCTCTACATCATAACTTAGTGAAATTCATTTGTTAAGAAAGTGATATAGAATAAAGCTTTGAACCCCAAAGAGCACCAAAAGTGATAAAATCAAGCTAAAAAAAGCATGAATATAATATGATGCTTATTGTAAATCTCCTAAACTAAACTATTGGCATACACCTTATTTATTGAATTGAAGGGTCACATACAATGGTAAGGTCGGAGTCGACAACCATTAACATGGCCTAGAAGGAATTAGAGATCTAATATTTTCAAATTATAGGCACATGTTAGACAAATATCATGAATGATAAAAGTACCATTCCATAAGATCCATAGTTTACTTGGATGGTGCACAAACTTTCAATCATAGACCAAGACATGCATACTAGGATGAAAATTTTTGGTTTTGATATGTCAATCATGCCAGAATTTTTGTTTTTGCTTTTTAGCCCATTGAATCCAGTGTGTGAGAATGTGCATTTTATCCAATTGAAGTAAAACATCTAGGCAATATTTTTGGGACTCTTCTTCATATAATCTTACAATGCATGTAATATATAAGGAAGGCACAAGGAACTCCACTGGTAAAATTGCTTCAACACCAAAGACAAGGTCAAAAGGAGACTCTTATTCAACCTTTCATATGTGGTCTTATAGGCCCATAATATTTTTGAAACATGATCATCCCAATCAATGCAACTACTATTAAAAATATTAATCATTGTATTACCCAAGAACTTGATGAAGGCTTCAGTTGTGCCATTAGCTTGAGGGTGGTATGGTGTGGTCTTATGGTACACAATCATGAACTCAACCAAGAGGATGCACATTATTTCATTAAGAAAGTGAGTGACATGATCACTTTTTAAACTTAATGGGCATCTATATTGTGTGATGATATGTTCCCATAAAAATTTAGCAATGGTAACGGTAGTAAAATCATGCGTGGGCACTGTTTTAGCCTAGCATGTGAGATAGTTCATGGAAGTAATGGTGTAGTGTGTGCTAGTCCATTTTGTAGCAGGATGAATGGGGCCAATAAATTCAATAGACCATTTCTCAAATGGTTCATGGGAAAGCACTAGATGAAGAGGCATGACATCCCTTTAGTTTGGTTTACCTATGCACTAATAGATTTTGAATTGACATGCATAATCTTGGCATCTTTGAATATTATGGGCCACCATAACCCAACTAGTAAAACCTTTTTTGTTGTTTCATCACTTGTTTAATATCCTTCTATGACACCCTCATAAACCTCTTGAAGGAATTTAGCACACTCATGTTGCATTACACACCTTAATACCTCATCCCATCCTAGTTTGTACAGGTCTCCTCTAGTAATTTTGAAATGGGTAGCATGGATAGCCAACAATTTTTTCTCTTGGGTGTTAAGGTGGCTTGGTGATAAGCTTGTTGCAATAAAAATTTTAGTTTTATCCAATTCTTTGGGTACATGTGTGACTTGAAAAATTTATACACTAGGTAAATCATCTTTTATGGCACATGTTGGTTCACCATATTGAATGCATGAGAGGTGGTTTGGACCAAAATTAGTTTTACTTGGTTTCATTATCATGGAGAACTAAAACTATTTAAATAGGATAATACATTGATAGATATGTTGTTAAGCATAGGATATACTAAGAGGGGGGGGTGAATCAGTATATCATATATCTTATAAACTTTCCCTTAATCAAATTCCACTTTAACATACATTCAAGATATACAATAAAACTGAAATAACAAACACCACACAAGATAGAGAGACACCAAATTTAATGTGGGAATCTAATGTGGAAAAAACCATGGAGAACAATCTCAAGTATATGAATGAGCACCAACTCAAAACACAATATTCGCAAGCACCAACTTGCAAGAGCACCAATTCACATGAGCACCAACCCCTTTGTTGAGCAACAACACAGTAACAATTCATGAGCACCAACCCACAAGAGCACCAACCCCTTTGTTGAGCACAAACACAGCAACAATTCGTGAGCACCAACCCACAAGAGCACCAACCCCTTTCTGTATACCACATAACTATCTCTCAATGTTGTTATCTCAAAAAATGATAGTTCATTACAATATCTCTTTCCTCTCTCACCTTTGCTCTTCTAAGATAGATATAACAAATACAAATCATACTCATCTCTCACTACTCTTCTAAGCTAGATATTTATATCCCAGATCTAACTCTCTCACTCATATTACAAATGGCTTCCCAAGCCTTTATTTATAGCTTTCCAAATGACCTTTGGCCTTCCCCCTTTATGACCCTTCAATCCTCATGGAAAATGGTGACAAACTTGTAAGACCCTTTATATCCTTGCATTTAAAAGTCATGTGGTGACCCTTCATAAGCAAAAGCATCCTTTCCTCTTTTGTCTTTATCTTGGTGACTTTTCATATTCCTCAAAGTATCCCTCCATGAGACATTGCACCCTTCCTCTTTTGTCTTCACTTGGTGACTCTTGGAATTCCCCAAGATGACTCTTCATGGGAAAATGCATCCCATTCTTATTTTGTCTTTACCCCATGACTCTTTGACTTCTCCATGGACCCTTCTTTTATCTCATATGCAACCAAAAATATATTTGTTAATATTAAAAAAATATTAACACACATTAGCCAAGATATAACTAGTACAAACATCATTAAATGCAATGGGGCCTTTATCACAAATAATGATAGACCTCTGACATCAATGACAATATTTCCAATAATCTCCCCCTTTTCCATTGATGGCAACCTCAATCCTAAAATTGCCACATCCTGAATCCTACACATACTATCATCTAAAAACATACAGTAACTCCCCCTTACTATAACATTCTGTACTTGTTCCTTGTACCTATTTTTGTACATGTGCTTGTACCTATTATTTTCCCCATTTGACATCAATGGCAAAGGGCCTACCTAGAGATAACACTTAGCTCTCCCTCAGCTGATTTTGAACTTCAATGGAAGGAAGTAATAAAAATTACTCCCAACTCCTCTTGTAGATTTTGAATGTGTCCTTTGATCGTGCCTTTGAGAAGAAATCTGATAATACATATAAATTGTTGCCTATCCTTTAAGCATCTGCAATCAACTCATTTGAATCTTTTCTTCTAATCTCACAACATTTTGCATGAAACTTTAATGTGTATCTTTGATCACATATTTGACTTACACTCAATAGATTATGCTTAAGACCTTTTACATATAAAACACTCTTACTCTTGGTTCTACCATTATCCAAACTCAAAGTACCTTTTCTGGCTATCTTGGCAGTGGTTTTATCTCCAAATTTCATTATGCCACCATTTATATTATTTAGATTTATGAACTTACTCTTATCTCCTATCATATGCCTCAAACATCTGATATCAACTAACCATCACTGATCTTCATTTCTTAAATGTAAAGTTGTCTGAACCATCATAGAAACTTCAGGTTGTTTCTTCTGCCATGAACATGTCTGAACCTTCTTCTTGATGAATGGAGATTTGAAACTCTGATCCTTCTTGACAGAATTGAACATGCTTCTACAGTACTGAGTTATGTCTGAAGTTGTTACATTTGTAAAATATTATGGCCTCTTCATCAAAGCTTGATAGAGGAGCAAAAGAGTTGTAGCTTCTGCTTGACTCTACATGATTTTTCTTCTCCTTATTTCTAAAAATTTTAGCTCTTTTTCAACATTATAATTTCTTGTGACCATATCCATTACAATAAAAATAGTAACCATAAAAATAAGACCCATCTATATATATCTGACATGATTGCCTTTTGTAGCTTTGTTCCCTCCAGCCTTTTTTGTTTGAAATGTCCTATGTATTCTTCACTTCTTCCATTTTTGTTTCCTCTTTTGTAAGAGCTTCAACTTGGTTTTTTTTATTTTCAAATCTAATACTTTTCTTATCTAAATTTTCCTTTTGACTTTATAATATCTTATTCAATATGTTAGTGCTATCCTTAAATTTTTAATCACTAACTACTTTATCATTGACTACTTTCTCAATGTCTTCTTGTAAAGAGGCAATTTCAATAACATACCTTTCACATTATTTTCTTACTTTTTAAAACTATGTTGTTAGACCTTCTTCATTATTCTTGGCTTCTACCAAGTGTGCTATTAGATCATCAATTATTTCTTTTGACTCCTTTTCATTTTTCTCAATCTGGCACATCAATCTTTGATTCTTCTTCTCAACAGCTTCTAACTCTTCTAAGGCACAAATAAGTTCTCCTTCAAAATTCACTTCAGCTTCATCCTCTTCTTCTTCTTGATCATTTGTACTTTTTCATAGAGGCATCTTCATGTATGTCCATAAATAGAATCTCTTCTTCTTCTAAATTGCTGACTCTACTATCTTTGGCTAAGCTAGGATCTTTAGAATACAGGCTCTTCTTCTTGAATCCCTTCTTGAATTTACTTTTGAAATTATTATTGTATGTAGATTTTTCTTATTCATCATCATCATTACCCTTATTTTGGCATTTAGCTAAAAAAATGTCCAATCTTTCCATAATTAAAATATTTAAAAGGTAATTTTCCTTTATATTTACTTGTTCCCCTTTTTGGCTTGTGAATGAAAAGAACTCTGTTGTCATCTTCATCATCATTGGAACTATCACTTGATTCTTGAATCTTAGATTTCTCTTTCTTTGATGTCTTGAAAGCTACTTCTCTCTTTGAGGGTTTATCTTGTTCAGTTCGCATCTCATATGCCGTGAGTATACCATGAAGCTCATCCATCTTTAGCTTGTCTAAATTCCTCATCTCCTCGATTGTCGAAACCTTTGCATCATATCTCATTGGTAGAGATCTCAAAACCTTTTGTACCACCTTTGACTCTTCCAACATTTCTCTAAGAGCTTGAATCTAATTTACTATTTGATCAACTCGCAAAAGATAACTTGTTATATCTTCTTCTTCTTCCATCTTCAAACTTTCAAACTATCTTTTAAAAGTCTGAAGCTTAGCTTGCTGAACCTTTCCATCACCTTTATAAATATTCTCGAGTTTTACCCAAGTTTCATGAGAAGATTTAAATTTCATAACTTTAACAAATTTAGATTCACATAAACCACATAAAATAGCATTTAAAGCTTTGGCATTACATTCACTTGCCTTCTTTTATGTTGGAGTAATTACAAGTGTCTGTGGCTCTTCATATTCCTCCACCACTACTTGCCATATGTCAAATCCAAGGGCCATCAAATAATTCCTCATTCTTATGCTCCAAAAAGCATAATTCATCCCATCAAACAAAGGGGCCTTATTTGTATAAAATCCTTCATGTGATCTAGCCATCATTCTTTCTTGATCTACATTCAAGCTATAAAACTTTTTCAAAAGGAGCATGCTCTGATACCAATTGTTAAGCATGGGATATACTGAGAGGGGGGGTGAATCAGTATATCATATATCTTATAAACTTTCCCTTAATCAAATTTCACTTTAACATACATTCAAGATATGCAATAAAATTAAAATAACAAACCCACACAAGATAGAGAGAGACACTAGATTTAACATGGAAACCCAATGTGGGAAAAACTATGGAGAAAAATCTCAAGTATATGAATGAGCACCAACTCAAAACATAATATTCATAAGTACCAACTTGTAGGAGCACCAACCCCTTTGTTAATCACCAACACAGAAACTATTCATGAGTACCAACTCACAGGAGCACCAACCCCTTTGTTGAGCACCAACACAGCAACAATTCATGAGCACTAACCCTTAAGAGCACCAACCCTTTGTTGAGCACCAACCCATAGGAGCACCAACCCCTTTGTTGAGCACCAACACAGCAACAATTCATGAGCACCAACCCACAGGAGCACCAACCCCTTTGCTGAGCACCAACACAAAAATAATTTGTGAACACCAACCCCTTTATGTGTACCACACAACTATCTCTCAATGTTGCTATCTCAACAAATGATAGTTCATTACAATATATATTTTCTCTCTCACCTTTGCTCTTCTAAGCTAGATGTAACAAATACAAATCATACTCATCTCTCACTACTCTTCTAAGCTAGATATTTCTATCTCAAATCAAACTCTTTCACTCATATTACAAATGGCTTATCAAGCCTTTATTTATAGCTTTCCAAATGACCTTTGGCCTTCCCCCTTTGTGACCCTTCAATCCTCATGGAAAATGGTGCCAAACTTGTAAGACCCTTCACATCCTTGCATTTGAAAAGTCATGTGGTGACCCTTCATAAGCAAAAGCATCCTTTCCTCTTTAGTCTTTATCTTGGTGACTTTTCGTATTCCTCAGTGTCTCTCCATGAGAAATTGCACCCTTCCTCTTTTGTCTTCACTTGGTGACTCTTGGAATTTCCCAAGATGACTCTTCATGGGAAAATGCATCCCATTCTTCTTTTGTCTTTACCCCATGACTCTTTGACTTCCCAATGGGCCCTTCTTTTGTCTCATATGCAACCAAAAATATTTTCATTAATATTAAATAAATATTAACGCACATTAGCTAAGATATAACTATTACAAACATCATTAAATTTAATGAGGCCTTTATCACCAATAATGCTAGACCTTTGACATCAACGACAATATTTCCAACAAACATCTGTGCAATACTAGTTTATTTACCAAATACTTAAGTGCTCCATCATTTGTATAGAAGATGAATAGAGTGACCAACAAGTATTGCTAAAAATTCTAGAGTGCATAAACCATGGACAAGGCCTCATGATCTATAGTAGAGTATTTGTATTATACTAGTGTGAGTTTTATACTAGCAAATAAATAGGATGATCAAGGTTGTCTTCACTAGGTTATGCAAGGATGGTGACCACTATTGGACCCTAAATTTTGTCAATTTATTCTAAGTACTTTTTGATGAGATGGGCACAAAAGTAAACCTAGGTGTGAAAGCAAGCCAAGGTGAAGAAGACCTTAGTGTGGAAGAAGCATGGCATAAAAAACAAGGATGAAAGAAATACATAAGAACTGATGGTGTAAGACTCTATAAGTTGGTGTATGACTTAGACAAGGGCATGGAAGGTAGAATTAGTTAAGGAAATAGTTCACATGAATATTAGAGGATAATAATTCAAGCATGGATCTAGCACTTGCCTAAAAGAACATAGGCATGCAACATCATATATCTAGTATAGAGTGGGTATATATGCATAGTTAGGCCCATATCTACAAGAATTCAATGTAACAACGTGCCATAAATCATTGTTGATTAATGGTTGTTGGAAAATCATCATTTCTATGTTAATATTGTGACAAAATGATTGGGGTAGAATCATGTATAAATACCCCAAGTTTTAGTTTAGAAGGTTGTTGTTGATGTTTTTATTTGTTATTGTGTAATGTAAAATGTAATGTTGAGCTTATGTTTTTGATATGCATCAAGACCTGTGTATGACAACCATTGACATGAATAAATGGAATAATTGTGCTAATTGAAATGCATGTAAACTTAATATGGAAACATTTGCACCAATATTCTTTTTCTTGCTTTATGCCCTTCTTACTTATGATAAATAGTTTATGAAATGATTGCATGGTATAAGTTAGCTTACCTTTGATAGTGTTAATTAGAACTAAGTTCATGTTCGAGCACCTTAGTATAGAAAAATTGATGTGTATATCATTACATGACAAAACCAATGGGAACCAATCTTGAGTCATGTGATTCAAGTGAGCAACTGATACTAATTCTCACGTGATAAGCTAGTGTGCTAGTTAGTTAGATCTCTTCTCCTCTTTACGCATGCAACTAGGGATGTTTAAGGTTAAACTAAAATTTGAAAAACCCAACATTTTGGTTTCATTTCTAGGACCCTTTACACTTTTTATCATAATGGTAAGAAAATGGTTGAACAACTTTCTTTGGAGAATATTGAGCGATGGATTGGTATAGTAGAAGAGAATTTTGCATTCCAATACCTTGAACTAAGAATTTCTGCACAAACATGGGTAGATAATAACCTATATGATTATATATATATATATATATATATAACATTATTTGTATAATTAATCATACACCTACATTCTTGTATTTTAATGAATGCACAAAACCATTCCATAAATTATAGGTAGAAAGCTTCCTAGTCGTAGAGTGTCAAACAGCCCTCGCTAAGTTATAAGTTATTTAGACATGTAGTATACATCTATTAGAAAGGAAAACTTTAAAGTTATATGTTGGAATATATATTTTGTACATATTTTTTCCCAGAAGAAGCATAGTTCAACTTCTCAAGAGAGCCACAAGGAAGGTATATCAAAGAACTTCCTTTAGAGATTAGATATCTTATGGTTGATTCTAGACTTGAGAACTTTTTTATAGGTGACTAAACCCTCTTATGCATAAGTAGTGTGGCTAGTGGATAAATAGTGGGGTATGCATTTATATGAAATTAGGAGTTTAGCATTGTAGTTGGGCTACAAGAATGATGCAAGTGAAAATATAATGAGGTTAGGTGCAGGGTTATGAGAGGTAGTTTACTAGAGGGTCAATAAGAGGATACTATATGTGTCATGGGAATACATTAGAGAATGGAGAGGCATGAGTAGTACCCCTACCCACAAGCTCATGCCCTTTAATATCATAGGTATGCATGAAAGAACCTAGACAAACACTGATAGTGGTACCAAATCCAGATAGACCCAGTTCCCTAACATGCACATGCTCATGTATTTGAGTTTGATAGAATTTTTGTAAGAAATTGGGATAGTGACAGTGTAAAGTCTAAATATTTTGAAGTCAATCTAGTAGAGGAATATTTAGGAGTACAAGTTTAGTATAACAATCTACCTTTAGTAGTAAATTTTCCATTACAAATATGACTTATGGCACAACATGGAATGCCAAGTAGACTTAATATTAGTAGTGGGCAAACTATAATCCCAACTTAACTAATCAACCTTATTTAGTGTCCACTACTTTTATACACTTGTTTCTATAAGAATTATGAGAGGAAACACCTAAGGTGGTTATGTTGGAGGAGGATCAGGTAGTGGCATTGGTGGTGGTAGTGGACCTCCACCATAGAGTTCAGGAGGCACTAGTGGAACTCCACAATAGGGTCCACTAAAATCACTAAGTGCATTGATGGTGTACTACAAGATGATGCTTCATCTCCCTGAATACCAAGTGTCAAAAACATGGTGTAACATGTTCACAAGTATGAACTAATTTGGTTAGTGCAGGGGATCACTTCTTTAGAATGAAAGGCTACTCAATTTTCCACTACTTTACTTAATCATGTACATAGATGGTATCATAAATTTGACCATCATCAAGCAGTTGTGAGCTATGAAAAATTGAAAACCTCATTCTTCCAAGAGTTTGAATAATAAAGTATTGTTGCTCTAAAAGACAAAGCAATAGCTCATTGAAAGTGTGCATGAATATGATGCACATTTTAAGATGATTCTTTCAAAACTATCATTTGAGATTAACTCAAAATAACATGTTCAATGGTTTGTGGGAGGGTTTTTACTTCCATTTCATCTAGCTCTCTCCCAAATGACCTTCACTGACCTGCATGAGGCACTGAAAGCTACTCTTTACATTAAAGCTATGGGAAGTATAGACACATGGAAAAGCCCCTTTATGGAGGCTCAAATTACTGTTATGGCCTCTCAATTAGAGAATTTAATAGTTAATAATGCTCATGAAACCCACAATAGCTTATGGCGTGTTGACTATGAGGTAGAGGGCCATAATAAGAATAATTTCCTTCAAAGGAATGTTCATGTCATAACAAAATAGTCTTGTGAAATTTGCCAAGAGGATCATGATGTAAGGAATTGTCCCTTGCTCTAGCATGTTACCTAGGCTAAATTAACACTATATTTTAAAATGTGTGATGCATACATGCATGATACCAATGACCATTGATTAATTAATGAGATCTATGAAGATGCATAAGATGGACTCACCAAACTTATTTTCTAAATAATTAAGAGTCTAGTGGAGGATGATCTTTTTAGGGTCAAGTACATGGCAATGGGTGCAGGGGTGGTTATTTTCCACTCAGGGCCTGTTACAAGCATGGATCTTTAACATGATTACCTGGTTTACCCAACTTGCACCTTTTGTAAGAATGAGCATCATCTAGAATAATGCCCTGACTTCTATATGACTATCACTAAAGAGTGTAATGAGAGGGGCGTTAGGATTATTCATGTTGCCAAAACTCTAAATGTTAAACAGAGATAGTGTTATACCACCCCATCAATAGGATCTAAGGTAAACATTATGACAAGAAGTGGTGATCATTCCCAACCCATGTTATTTCCACCTATAGAGAAGGTTTAGTAGGAAAAACCATGTACTCAATATTACCCTAATGTTTAAAAATAGAATGAGGTGTTGCACAACACAATGGCCCTGATACATTATTTACAAGGTGAGATTGAATTTTTGAAGGAAAAAGATGAAACCATGTGCATTGAGATTCAAAATAAATTCTCTCAATAGAATCTAGGTAGGATGAATTTTGAGAGTTATGCAAGCTAATCCTTAATGAAATATTCATTCCCCTCGTACAGAATTGGCTCGATAATAAATAAACAAGACTCTTGTAGATTTTCATTTAAACCATGCATGCCAAAAAAAAGCCTATGGCCAACCAAATTTTGAATGTGATAAGGAGATTATGTTAAATGCATCCATTAATGGTTGTATGATCTAATACATAATAACAGATTAACAGGGAGGTTAACATCTTTATGAAGGATACCTAGAGGAATATGGGGAGCCCCACTTTTCAACCCTCCCCACATGTTATATTTATGGCCAATAAGACTCCAGCATTACCTAACGGAGTTCTTAAATATGCCACTATTAACATTATGGGCGTCCCTTTCAAAGGTGATTTTGAAGTGATTAAACTAGATGAAGCTAATGATTTTCTAACTCTATTGGGTCGACCATGGTGTTATGCCAATAATGCTAATTTGCATTTTAAGAAGCATTACATTAGCTTTGAGAATGATACCCTTCATGTATTTTTTCCTCTCACTAATGATCAAGGTACCCCTTTTATATAATGAGTTGATGAGAAACTCAACCACATTTATAACATCGTAATGCAAGGAAATGAACATGTAGATCCTAGTCTAGATGATCTGATTCATTAGGGAGATGCATAATCCATCACTAAGACCACCAATATTGCTTGAAAATACTAAGCACATAAATAATATGACCTCATGGGATAAGGTTATATTGCAGTTGGTTCATAAATAAATACTCCATGCAAGCTACCTAGACATTATAAGTTTGTTTGACTCATTAGTGGATGACTCATGAATACACCACCCTTCTAGTTGGATCAATCCCCTAGGTTTTATGGCTAGATTGAAGTTTTGAAATATTTATAGTAAATGGAGGTCTACTATGTTTTAAAATATTAGCATATGTGTGTACTCCCTACTGTACTTCAAGGAATGGTTTCTTGTTAGTGGGATACACATCAATACATGTTATTGACATGGGAAAAAATAAGCATTGTGTTGCATCATCGCTTTCACCATGACAATAGGGTTTACACCATAATTAGTTACAATGGTATTGAGTCCCCAAGTAACCATCTAGCCACCTATAAGAATATTTAGAATGCAGATGAGACATTCCTACCAAAATCATTTTAAGTACATGCATTTTATGGCATAATGCATGTTTGGGCTAGAGTGTGGTATGTTCATCAAGAGACGTACCTAGATACAAATACCTAAGAATCCATCAAACATGGTTTACTCACCACTTTACATTTTCTTTGCCCTAATTAGATTTGAACTTATCTCTACAACTGATTTGTCAAGCATTACTAAGTGATCAAGCACCAATTAAAGATAGAATACGAACCATGCATGATGAAGTTGAGTATGGCTTGGCCATATTTCAAGAACTTGAAACTCTTAACATGACTAAATTGGAACCTGACTCACAGTCTACATATAACCATAGTGAACAAATCCATAAGGGTAAATAAAAGGGGGTAGGTTAAATTGATGAGGGGACTAACACTGATCCTCAAGAACCACCATTCAATCATTTAAACCTACCCACATAATATGGGGTACATGAGGTAAGAGATAATATGAAATTTAAGTAGAAACCAAATTATTTGCTACTCCAAATGGTTTAGTTCAATAGTAGTATAGAAAACACCCTTGATATGGATATTATAGGAAACTATTGGTTTGAAGTAAAATTGACAAAAATATTTAAACTACTACAAGAGTATGTGAATATATTCCCATGCAATTACACAGAGATGAAAGGAGTACATTTGTTATTGGGAAAAATACACATCAAATTAGTTGAGGTCACTCATCCAGTCAAGAAGTAACCATATCATATAAATGTCAATATGTGCATGTGCATTAAAGGAGTAATTTGATGGCATGTTGCATGCTAGGGTTATCACACCCATTAATAAATTTGAATGAGTTAGCCCCATGGTGATTAACATTAATAAGGATGGTTGAATCCAAATTTGTATAGATTCTAGATAGTTAAATGTTGTGTCACTGACCCATTTCCCACACCATTCATAGAGGAAATTTTGGAAAGTGTTGTTGGTTATAAAATCTATATCTTCACTAATGGATTTTTAGGCTATCATTAAGTACAAATTATTGAGGAAGATAAGGTAAAAACACTTTTGCAACTGAATGGGGGTCCTTTATCTATAATTTTATGCCATTTGGTTTAAAGAATGCACCAGTAGTCTTTTCTTGTATTATGGTAGAGGCCTTTACATATTTCAACCATAAGTTCCTTCAAGTCTATATGGATGACTGGACCATATATGGTTTGGTGCCTAATCACTATGCCAATTTATGCCTCATGCTTGAATGATATCAACAACTTCATATTTATTTAAACCAAAAAAAGTGTATCTTTGCCACACCTTTTGGGATCCTGTTAGGGCACATCATTTACTAGGATAGGTTACTCGTAGATCTAGCCAATATATCAATTATTATTTAAGTATCACCACCAACCACTCAGCATGATGTCCATGCCTTCCTTGGTCACATAGGTTATTATAATAATTTCATTCATAGTTATGCTAACATAACAAATCCATTAGAAGAATTATTTAAATAAAATGGCCTTTTTTCTGGACCAAATTTCATCAACAAGTGTGAGTCCTTGAAGTAAACATTGGTAACTACACCCATCTTCCAATTTCCAGAATGGATGACACATTTTCATGAACACATCAATGCTTTTCACATTGTAATGGGAGCTATTCTAATGAAGGTAATTTGGATCATCCTATATATTTTGCTAATCACAAGCTTACACCAGATGAGAACAATTACTCTACTACAAAATGGGAAGCTTTATCCATCGTATATGCACTTTAAAAGATCTACCAATATTTTTTATCCACTCCCGTTTCACCTTATTTACATATCATGAGGAGTTCAAGTACCTTATGAATAAACTAGTGTTGCATGGATGGATCTACCGATAGATTGATCTCTTTTAGGAGTTTCAATTCTTCATGGTTGTAAAACCTAGTAAAGTGAATTTTTGTCCAAATAACCTCTCACATTTGAGTTTAGATAACCAGTGCATGCTATGGAGGATGATTTACTTGATGTACAAATTTTTTAAGCTATGTGCATGCCTAAATAATTGGAGAAAATTACTAATTTTATGGCAATAAGTTTCACACCAGTCCATCTTAACACCTAAAATAAAAATCAACTAGTTGTGCATGTTGCACCTTTCCAGCTTATTGGGAGTGACCCATATAAACTAAGAAGTGATGAGGTGTTATGAAAATATGTCATGTAGTATGAACATGCTAAAGTTATTTGAGAGGTCCATGAGCGTGTTATTGGAGGGCATTATGCTAGCAAACCAATGACATAAAAGTTACTCCTAGTTGGCCTATAGTGGCCCACTATATTTAAAGATGCCAAAGCTTATGCATGTTAATGTGATATATGTCAGTGAGTAGGTTAGCTAAATCTCAAGGATGTTATACCTATTCATCAAATCCTAACTCATAAATATTTTTTAAAATGGGTTCTGGATTTTGTTGGTCCCATTAACCCTACTACATGACAAACTATGCTACATTATTAATACCATTGACTACCTCATGCACTAGGCTGAGGTAGTGTCCACATATGATAGTACTACTATAACCACCATTAGTTTCCTTTGAGAAAATATTATCACTAGATATGGATGCCCTTTAATTATAATAAGTGTTCATGGCACTCACTTCCTCAATGAAACAATATACATCCTCTTAGTTGAGTTTGTGTTTGTGCACCATAAGACAACTTCATACCATCCTCAAGCTAATAGAATTGTTGAAGCTTATAATAAGCTCTTAGGCCACACATTGACAAAAAATTTCAATATCAATTACACTAACTCAGATGATCAAGTTTCTATAGTCTTATGGACCTATCAAACCACATACAAATGATTGAACAAGATTACTCCCTTTCATCTTGTCTTTGGTGTTGAAGTTATTCTACCAATGGAGTTCCTTGTTCTATCTTTACATATTGCATGCATTGGCTAGATAGATGATGAAGAATCCCTCATTGCACACCTTGGAATTTTATTATATTTAGATGAAGCACATTTTATTGCACATTGGATTCAAGGAGTGTAAAAATAAAAATAGAAAGTCTAGCATGATGGATATCACAAAAACAAGACTCTCTCTCTCGTAGTATCCACATATTGATATATGATTCCAAGTTTATGTGCCACTCTAATAAACATTGCATCCATTGGGATGGTTTGTTCATCATTCATAGCATTTATCCCACTAGCGCATGCAAGTTAAGGCAATTATATGGTCAATTTCTTCCAGGTCATTTTAATGGTAGTTGACTTCAACCCTATCATTCCATTTAAAAATTCTAAGAATTTTCAATAAGTCATATGTCATTAGATTAGTTTATCCTTTTGTTTTTTAATAAAATAACACATTGGTTATATAGCTTTTCCTTAGGTTTAGATCATCACTTGGTTCTCTTTTGTTTTCATTTTGGTCATACCCATGGAGGACCATAATAATATTTTAGTGTGTAGTAAGTTTGAAATAGGGATAAAGGAAGTTGTATCACATAAAGTAAGAGTAGGAAGGAATCATGTATAGGAAATGTGCACAAGATAAGAACAACTCATATGTTGGGCATGCACACAATCAAAAGAGAAAGAGGAAGCACAAGTGAAAGTGTAAAATAAATCATGAAAGATACACATGCATAATGGGTATGCAAGTGGAAGCATATAAGGATAAAGTAGTAACACAAGAGGCAACATGTGACAAGAAATGTGGAAAAAGAGAGGCAAGGAAAAATTCATTATGAATGGATCAGGAGGGAAAAAGTTGTTCCCACCTTGGAAAATGGAAAATTTGATTTTATATCTATCATGCACTACGAATACATTGCAAGGATGGAGCAAGTGTATTATATGGACAAAATGTTAAGCATAATGGCAAGCATGCCGAATAAACATCAAGGCATATCATTTGAGAATATTAATGAGTGAAATGATGGATGAAGGCATGGAGAGTAAATGTATGAAAATCCTTAAGAATATATAAAGTTAGAAGGTCCTCACTTTAATAATTTACTATTGAGAATTTTTGAACTTATAGAGCCCAAGAGAAGCAATTTTAAGCCACCAGAAGGAGCTTTTATCAATATCAAGTGATAAATTCAAAGATGAAGAGCAATGTGATAATCATGGACAAGGAAAATAGTGAAACTTATGATTGAAATAATTCTATAGAGTAAGTTTTAAGTTACAGGTATTGGCATCCACCATTAAAAGACACTGAATCAGAGAGTTGAGGACAATTAAACTAGTAAACATGTATTCTTTTGGAATAGTCATATGACCACACCTCCGTCTTTAGGATCCTCATAGGGTGATGCCACCAAAGTAGAATGCCCAAAGAAGTGAACCTTTACCAATTATAACTGAAAAAGGGAGAGTATGAGGGTGTAGGAAGATGACTCATTTTGATTTGGGAAGAAACCCTTAATGAGTCTAATATGCAAATAAGAAGCGTAGCATAGCAAGAAATAGAAACCTACATTAGAAAGGAAATATAAATGGCATGCGAAGGGGGAAAATAAAGCCACAACACCACCTCTACCATCCTTGTTGATTGAATAAATATAATACCCTAAGTCAGTCTTGTGTGCATAAAAGTGGGAGGTAAAAGTGTTGACATGTCAAGTGCTCAATTATAACCACCGCTAGCCTAAGAATGAGGGAGACTTATATTAAGACTATAAGGTTGAGTAATAAATTAAAAAGAATGAGGTCACCTATAACCTCATAGTTTTTAATCAGTTGAATGATGTCTGGGTTTTCCAATTATTTAACTTCTCATATTTTGGGGAAGTACATGAATGTAGTGAGTTTTTTGGTCTCACACATCCATAAAGACTATTTATACTTGGTAGGGCACAAGATGCATATCACTCCCTAACAAGATAACAAAGTGATAGGCTTGCAACGTTTGGGTATAGATGTTAACATGGATCTATAAGACCTTAAAGAAGTGGAAAAGGTGGAGATAGCACTAAACTATAAGGAGGGCCATGCAATGTATATCACTAACCTCTAGGAACCCACCATTAAGATAAATTTAAACTTAGATATGACCAAGCTTGGGTGTAGATACAGGTGGAAAGAAGTAGACATGGCACACCTCTATGTGGCAAGATATATGGCCTAAGGGTACAAGTATAACTCTGCCTTGTATTTCACCAAGAAAATTGTGAAGGATATAGAGAAATCCCACCACCTTCTAAACCATAAATTCATATGGGGTGAAATTTTCTTTTTATTGGTATTTGTTGAGATTGGAATTTAAGAATACACCAGAAAAGAATTGAAGTGGGTATATTAACCTGAGAATAAGTCCCCTATAGGTTGTTTCCAGCAGTTTACTTATTCAAGCACTATCACCCCTTCCCATAAACTAAAAATGCATGGATGGTTTAATGGATTAAAGGAGGATTTCAATAATGAATGGTGCATTTCTAAGGATTTTTTGGCATAAATAGGAATGCAATCCTAGTTTGTTATAATTCACAACTACTCACTTATGTGCATCTAGATGAAGCCTAAAGATAACTTTTCCAAGTAGCTCAAACTACCATATGAATTTATGACCAAATACTTAAAAAAATTATAAATTTCATTTTCATTGTGCATAACATATGCATTGATGCTAAAAAAATTGATGTAGAAACTCGTACACTTTGACAAATGTGTATTTACCCTGGAAAGAAAGTGTACAGGGAAAAGGTTTAGATATATGTTATAATATCAACATATGCCAAATTCTTATTGTATGACATATTCATACATTATATTATATACTGAAACCCAAGAATAAGGCTTTAGGAAGTTAGAAGTCCCTCACCAAAACCTTTCCTCTCCCACTAGAAATAGAAACACAAAGAAGGTAAAGTAGGGAAGAAAAGAAGTCAAGGCCTGATGTCATTGGAAGCATAAAAGGCAAGTAATCCAAATGGAAAATGATGACCCCATCACCTCCTAAATACCAAGGCCTACCTACAAAACAAGAACAAAAGGACCTTGACACTGCCTAATAGAGCACTATTCTTCTAGAATAAGGGCATTCTGAACCAAGTATTAAGGTGTTGGAACAAAAGGTGATGACTCTACCACCATCTCTTGAAAAAGAATCAGAGGAAGCCACTCCCAATCCTAAAGAGTAAAGTCTATCACAATAAGAAGAGTTTTCCCCTAATAATGCACATTTGGACACTGAAACTCTTGTTGGTGAAGAGGGGCAAGATAAATGGGAAACAGTAGGCACCAGGGACCAAGAGGCTAGTTCAAGTGCCCAACAAAAAAGTGATCCAAATGTCATTTTTCTAGAGTGTGACCCAAAAAAAGGCTAGGGGACTATTGAGGAAAAGGTTCAGTACCAAGGGAATAAGGATTATATCCTCTTTGTTTAAGGATATATCTAGTAGAACATCCTCGAGGAATAATTGTATATGTGGAGGTATTTTCCCAAGGAGGACATTTCAAATCAAACCCTACATGAGCTCTCATTTTAAATGGATGTATTTAATGAGGAGTACCAAAGGGGTAGAGCTTCTAGTAGCATTTTGTGTGGACCCTTGTTAATGTTCATCGACCAAGGCAAGCACAACCCTGATAAAGTTGGCTCTTATGGTCTCATGGTAGAGTTCACTACAAGGCTACAATGTTGATCAACTTTAATGAAAACATCAAGAGGTCATCATTGTATACAAGGGAAAGTAAAGTTGATATATAAATTAATCCCAGCTCAAAGAAGATAAATCAAACTAACCCTTCTATTTATTGGTACATTTAGACTATCGAGGTCATGACCAATATGGATATTTTAGACCTAACTAAGGGGTCTCTTACCACACAATATCACTAGAGAGGGTTTCAAACCCTCTAGTCAAGCAATACCACACAATAACCCTAGTTAGGTACTATGTTTTCTTATCAAATTAAATGACAAATTAAAGTAAATATAATCTAGTGATACCAAATCATGTCGCATAAATTAGGATAATAAACATAAAATTAAACATGCAAATAAGAACTTTAATCAAGTCAATGTAGAATTAATCCTAAAGAATGGAGAGAGAAATATATTATATAAGCTAACACATGCAAATCTATCTACTAATAAAGAGGAGCAAGAGTTATGAATAACTTACCTTGAAGATGAACTTGTCAAGCCTCAATCCCTACCTTGGCTAATGGTTATTTGCAAGAGGTTGTTATGGTTTGTAACAAAAATAGGCCAGCTCTAGGCTATATAACTTCTCCTATGCATCCAAAATACTTTTTCCACAAGACAAGATTCTTCTCTCTAAAAGAAGTATGAAACCCTAAGCAATGACTCCTCAAATAGAATGGTGGATAAGCAGATACACAAATAAATGATTATCTCTATCTCTCTTTAATGAAAAATGAGAAAAGGATGTGTTTATATAGCCAGATCTAACCCTAAACACTTTCAATTTTTTAACTAACGTGATTGACCCAATTCTTTAATAAATAAAATAGTTTGGTCTTGAACTAGTTTGGATGGGTTAGGCTAGTCTTGTAATATGCTCATCTCTAATAACAGGATCAGCCCATGTGATTTTGTTCGATAAATGACAAAAAGAGATTTTGGATTAGGTTGGGGCTATTTGGGATAATGAATTGCTTGGAGGAGTGTGTAAGGGAGGTTTCAAATCTTAGGTAAATTTATAGGAGAGGTTTGTGTTGGTTTTAAGTGGTGGTATAAGGGACAATAATCTTGTAAAGCACCAATGGTTTGCCCACCCCTTTCCTAGTGTACCCTTTAAGGTGTGCGCTCAGAGAGATTGAGACTCGATGGGTTCCTGTAAGAGAGAAATCATCAGTAATTGATAAAGTTTAAAAATATTATGTGTATACATATGCTCCACTCAAATTTCATCATGTGTCATGATAATTATAACATAAGATGATGATTCAAGGAAAGAACACATAAACACATAATGTTGCTAAGTAAATTACAATAAGAAGTGAATAAGACAAATAAAAGGACAAAATTGAAAAATACATACCTTTACTTACCTTAGTGTTGTAGATTAGGAAGGAAGTGAGAGAAATGTGAATGTGTCCAATGTAGGGAATAAACATTAGGCAAACCTATTTTTATAAAATCAAAATAAAAAATTTAAAAAAATATACATGTAATATGTGGAACAATTCTCTGTAATGTCAAGATTCTAGAACATTTTTTATTTGTAAAAAGAACTAGTAGAAATAAAATTATGAATGAAAAATAGAATATGTTATTAAATAATTGATATGTAAATAGTATTGATTAGAAAAAATAATTAGGGTGAAAATTAATTCATTTTTTATTTTTACTATTATGAGAAAATACTACTCTGAGAGACCTAGTTGAGCCCAGAGAGTAACCATGGAGAGGAGATGATAGCTTCGACGTTGAGGATGCCTAACAACCATAGCCAATTCAACTCAAGTAAGTGATGCATTAATTTCAATTTTTTTTGGTAATTTTAATTGAAATTAAGATGGATATAGAGAAGTAGATATTAAGAAAATTGTAGATACTAAAAATGACACTAGGAAATTTTTAGGTAAATTAGGGGTAAAATGGGATACTAGGTAGAAAAGAATTGGACCAGTAAATGCCTAAGGCATTTATGATAAATGGTTGAAAACTCATCACAATTGTCAAATAGAATCGGCCCTACCAACTCAATTGGAAAAGGTGAGAGGAATCAAGGTGGCTGACTGCATAGTAGAGGGATGACTTAATATTGCTAGGGGTGGCCAAATGCATATTAGAGGACTAACTCAATTGGAAATAAAGACATGGCTAACATAGTACATTCTTGTCAATGTAGTACATAATAGGTGGATAATGTAGTTTGTTAAATGAGGTCCACTACATGGTAGAGGGTTGATATAGTATGCAAAAGATGGGAAAGTCTTCATTTAGTATAAAAAAGGTTGATTTTGTCTATAGGAATGGATGGAGTACATGTCAGAGGGTTGACTTAGTATGGAAAAGAGGTGACAGGGTTGATTTAGTATTACAAGGGTCAACTATATAGGAAAATAGGAAAAATAAGAAAAATACGTTGATGAAGTAGTTAATTTGTAGTTTTTTAAGAATTTCTATTATTATTACATTGAGATCTAATACATTCTTTATTATTTAATATTTTATATATATAACATATATTTTGGTTCCTAGTTGATGGATCATGGCTACCAAATATGGTAGAGTGAATATCAGATTTGGATCGACCTTGACTAGTTTTCTTGGGATTCAGAGGCATCATAGAGATGAAGAAGATCCTACTCAGTGTTGATCTAGTTGTCATGTTTTTAGGAGCATGGGAGTGATTGACCAACACTTTTTTATGGGAGGTAGAGGGGGATACCATAAAGGTGGGTATCACCTTAGAGGATGTCCATGTTTTACTTGGACTTCCCATTATCAAGACTCCTATCATATATGATATGCTAGAGGTGAAGTATGAGAGGAAAGCCCTAGCCCTTTAGGTAACTAGCTTAGAGAGGATTTACTCTAGGTGTTGGATTAGTTTATTCAATGTGTATATCTCAAACATTTTAGATATCCTAAAAGCTGTGATAGGACTTGTGATAACATGTGTTATATCACAAGCTGGATGGGAAAGTACCACTATACATGGTAGTCTTGTGTCCATCCATCCTAGAGTAGGGTGTGTTGTATGATCTAGGCTCTATCATTTTGGTATAGCTCATGCATGATATGTGTGGTATGCTAAACTAGAGGTAAAAGATGATGGGCCACCTCATCTTGTTGAGTGCTTAGATTTATGAGATGTTCCCTATGTATAGGTCAGTTGAGATGCCCCATGTAGTCAATGATAGGTTATATCGAGTGTTGTAATGGAGGTAGGATCATGTAGTGCATGTCATGCCCCATTTCCAAATTTTATATATTATGACATGAGGGCAGATAATGTGGCATCTTTACACTAATATTATAGATATATGGTTGACTTGTTCTATTATTATTACAATTTTAGGATGCATTTAGATCATGAACCATTATACTTCATGGGCAGAGCCATAACTAGTAGCTCATGTATCCAAACAGCTAGGCCTACAACATTTGGTATCCCTTCTAGTAATGCATGCCTACTAGGTATGGCATTTTAGAGAGCCAAGAGTGAGACGAGGCATATGTGTGCTTAAAAAAATACTTATAATTAGGCCTCAATGAGTGTGATCATGGGTAGGTCAACTGTAATACTAGTAGGTAATGAGGCCTAGTGCAAAAGATTGTATAGTTCTGGATGTTGAGGGTGATGATATAGGAGAAGTGGTAGAAAATCCATAGTAAGGGTGACAGTGGTCATCTTGAACTCATAGGAGATAAAGGCACCATTAGAGAGAGGGGACACAGGCATAATTAGTCACACATGGAGATCTTATGGTTGTTATTGGACACAGCTAGTCAATAGAGAGGCAACTGAGAAGGGGATTGTGATAGGCATGGGTGGTGACTCTATTTTTTGCACTTGTATACTAGTAGAGAATAAAGGAGGTGTTGATAGGTGATTTAATGGGGAGAATATGGTTGGTGACACTAGCATTAGTAATAAATGCTTTAATTTATTAAGTTTTTGACATAGATCACTAGTTGCTTTGTTGTTTATGTATTTGGTATATATAGATGGTTTGAGATATATATACATGAGATCTTATGTATATTTGGTCTTTGTTTTTCAAGTACTATTATGGAGGAGATTAGATGGGGAGCCATGATTCTAGTTTCACACCATGAAAATTTTGATGGGGTGTTATCGTATTATGAGCCATCCACCTTGGTGGATATGGTGGTACTATCTACCCCAGCTTATGTTAGCTAGCTTAGATTTGTTAAATATGTTTTTTAATAGTTACACACATGAGGATATGGCCTACATCCACCTGTAGGAGTAGAAAAGGGAGATGCCTAAGCCTGGTAGGCATTAGCACAAGAGTGAACCACCCACATGGTGACTATTGTAGAGCTTGGACATGTCCAGGCCCAAGTGGCCAATCTATAGGACATGTCGATGGCTTAAAATCCTAGATTGCCTCATTACAGCATACCATTCAGAGGGGTTAGTTACAGGCATCCATGGGTAGCATGACTCAGCCATAGGATAGACATGATGGAGCATAGCCTTAGATTTGTAGTTATTGTATTTTTTAATTGTTGTATTATGTTGTATCAAACTCATGTTAAATATATTGATATGGACATTTCTTGATCTATGATTTGCATTTGTTTTTGTTTATGGATGGTTGGATGTATTTCCTTGCTAACACATGTATTTCTATTTTATTGTATATATTATGGGAAGTATGTGATGTATGTTTTCTTTTCTGATAGTATGTGATACACTTGCATGGTTAAAAAAAAATTAAAATGATTGGAAAAGTATAAATAATCATAAAATGTAATACACACTATATCACAATGGGAAAAATGTAAAGACAAAAGATGAATAAATATAATAAACCAAATATGGTAAAGTAATAGGTAACAAATGTTTTCAAACCATGTAAATTTAAATATTGCACCAAATTAGAACAAGTATAAGTCATACTATATCAAGTTGGGAAGTATGAAGATTTATAATAGAGTGATAAATGTGTTATAACAAATAGAAAGAAGACAAATGCAGTAAAGTTAATCAATCATACTAAATCAAGATGAGAAGTATGAAAAGAAAAACAGAATGTAAATATAAATTAAATTAATCGTACTAGATCAAGATGGGAAGTATGAAAATTTTAATAAAAAATGTTGTAACATATATGCAATCAGAAAATAAGAAGATAAAAGTGAAGATTTTTTGAAGTAAACATAAAGCATACTAAATCAAGATGGGAAGTATGTAAATGATGTGTAAATCATATTGTAACACAAATTATGTCAAATTTGAAGCATGTAATTTTATTGTGACTTGGTTATAGTATGATTTTTTTTAATGGAATATTTTGTGAGGAGGCCTGGTCTTATCCAAGGTCTTACATTGCAACTCACAAATGGAACACCAATGAGGTGGAGATAAATGTGGGAATAATTTAAAGATGTGTAATGTGATAATTTGTTAGGAGAGTCTACTCCTATCCATGGTCTTACACTTAAACTAACAAAGCGAAAACTAATGAGGCGAATGTTGAATGACAGGAAAAATAAGGAAATTTTCTATGAAGAATGCGTAGTCCTATCCAAGGTCTTACAATGCTTCTCATAAAAGGGAACTCTAGGGGGTATGATCAGTTAACAAAACAATATTTATCAAGGGGAAATATTAATATTTATGTAAATGAAATAGATAATTTAAAAAGTATGGCATAGGCATTGATGATGAAACCTTAGTAAACACAAGGCATAGTAGGTGAGAAGGAAAGACACTAGGAGTCTAGTGACCATCAAAATACAAGTGGTACTTGCTCACAATAAACACAAATTTGTATAGGCAAATAGGTGGAATACTAAGATCAACTCATGAAGGTTATATGAAGGAAATTAAAATGGACCTATTTTCCCACAAAATGTTCTTTGTTCCTTGGGACCTCTTATAGAGTCATCGATCTACTATGAAGATTGGGTACTTGTGTGAGAAAGTAGGTATCACTAGAGGGACTTTTTTATTCTTTTATCCCAATATACTAGCCTATCGCACCTCAATATACCTTGGGTCTATCATGAGGACAATTGTAGACTTTTAGCTTTGATTGGAAAAAGGAGATGTGCTAAAAAATCATGTTCTTTTGTGTGATTAGACTTTTGAATTTTATGTTGCCTTTTGAATCATTGCCTTTTGTTTAAATGATTTGGCTTTTAGATTTTTTATGGATTTTGTGATTCCTCCTCCATACAAGTTTGGGATAACTAACACAAGTGATAAAAGTGACACACACGAATGAGATTTAGACTTTGCTTAAAGGAGACTAAGTAACCAGAGAAATGATTGACTAAACAACTTGGGCTTACCTATGAACTAGTATGTAATCTCAAGTTTCAATTATATATATGCTTAGTATGAGAAAGGGAAATAAGGGAAGAAGGGAGATCAAATAGATCAATGTATATAAGTAGTACAATGAGAAGTCTTGTTTACTAATTGACCATATGGTAAAGATAAAATACTATGGGAATAAAGGTTGTATAATACGTTACAATAATAATTATCTTTATTTGAGTGTAAAAGATAGCAAATAATCATTATAGAGAAAATAAAAGAATCCATGAAATATGTGAAATCATAAACATAAGTTTTCATCATGAAAATAATGAGAATAGGCCAAAATAAAAATTTAAAGAGAATGAAACCATTTTAAAAACATGAAGCATAAAACAAGGGTTCATGTAAAAGAGATAAGTGAAACCATATTTGACAAATAGTCAAAAATATAAGATATATAAATGGATCACAAATCTCATCCAAATTATATAAAAGAATAATGTGAGAGAATACCATGTCATGTTCACAAATACTAATATATTTCACCGTAAATGTTATCCATAACCATCTGAAACATCCCTATGCAGTTGAATTCTGACGTTAGCCAGAGTCTCATAAATCTTCATGGAAAGTTATGAAAATACTTCCTTATGTATCATCTCAACTGAAAAGGTAGGTGTAGAAGAAGAAAATTAATTCTCATGTGGTATCTCCTATGTGATATACTCAATTTGAGGAATATGTATCTCAATGTGAATGGTATTTGTGAAGCTAGGAGGAGATGAAACTGGTGCCGAAGGAGGAACCTTCAATCATGGGTGACCTATAGGAGGAGGAATAACTTGTGTTGTTGTAGACTATGGGAAATCATAGAGGTGTTGTTGAAGTACTAAGCAATGATCAATATGATGGGTTGAACACTGATGCCAAAGATAATAAACTTCCCCATATTTAGGGACATACTCTAGAAGTAGCTTGGGAGGAGGTATGGTCTTGTCTTTGGGTTGGGTAATAACTAGTCACAATGTGTTGATATACTATATAAGTTTTTGGTAGTGAGTAGAAGAATGGTTATTTGTTCAATGAAAACAATAAATACATCTATTAGTAGACTATGGGGGTTGACTAGATAAGTGCATAAAAGAAGAAGTTTGACACTGCTAATAGAGATGACAATATTTGGTCTAATGACCAACAACTCTATGAATATCGCAATAAGGTTGATCTACCCCTTATGAAGGTAAGGTATCAAGTTGAGGTAATGGAAGAAGACCATCATCAAGGAAGGGATAATAGGAGTGGTATCTAGACTAAGCTCATATGTAGGTAAGGCTGGATGTGCAATCAATCTAAGGAAATTGCCTAACATTTATCAAGGAAGCATACTCAAAGGGTTATGATATCTAGAAAAATGATAAGATCCTATCATGGAATGATACATAAGCATACTCCTAAGAGGAAATGTTGTGAATAGAGGCATAATATGTGAGTGATCCATCTCTAACCTATAAATAATAGTGGAAAAACTAATGTTAGGTATAATAAGATAAGGAATGATAGAAGAATAATGAAAAGATTGAAATAAAGAAGAATGATATCTAATAACTTCAATGTTTCTAGCCTGGATAAATCCAACTAAAAATGGGTCATATAAAGCATAACCATCATCATAATCGAGTGTATGTAAGTCAATAATACATGTAGGCACTATTTTATCAGTCAAAAAATTAAGGTGAATGGAATGTTTAGTTTTGGTTAAAGTAACCAATATGTCATAAGAAAGTTGTTGATGGGATTGAGATTGAAGAGGAGGAGGAAATTGAGCAATGATGTGAGGGGGAAGATTGAAACTTTTAATCTTGAGGTTTATCTCATCTAGATCATCATCATCAGACTCTAAGAGGTTAGGTGGAATATCCCAAATAATTTAGGATGACCATTATAACCTATAGTGGAGTTAACTGGATAGTTGAAGTGTTGGGATTATCAAAATTGAACACTAGGTAAGGGTTCAAGGGTGGGAATTTTGATACTGCATTCTTGGAATTATTTAAAATCCAAGGATTTTTTTCCCTTGAGTCTTGTATATAGCACAATGTGAGGAAATTTGACACATTAGCATGTGGATGAAGCGGTTGCTCTCATACAATGAGTCTAAAGTCAATCGATTAAGATATTATAAGAAAATGGAAAGTTAAATATCATTAATTTCATATGGATGATAATGGGAAGAATGGTAAAGGGAAGGTAAACATAACCTAAAGGAGGCATTTGTCTTTTGTCATAGCCTTGGCATGTACTGCATGTGGATTTAAGGCTACATTCGGAGTATCCAAGTGTTTTAATAAAGTAAAAGGAGGTAACACAAGTGCCTAAACCTTAAACAATTAAAGCATGCTTAACTTGTATATCACCTATTTGGATGTTAATGAATAAAGGAGGATCATATATATGAAGTATTATCTTGTCATGAATCATAAAAGAGATAAGGAATTCAAGTGAGAGGGAAGTTTCTAATGTTTCATCAACATGGATGGACATCTCTTCACATTATTGAAGTATGTTATATTCATATCCATATAAGGTAGCCTCTTTCCATATAAGAGTAGGATGAGGGATGCTCATTTAAAAAAATAATTGCATTAAGTGGTTATGATGGTAGGGAGAAGTTCTCATTAGCTCTAACAAGGGGATTTGAGATGGAAGATGGGAAAGTTTCACAATAGGATCCCGTTCATCATAACCCATGAGAGGATTGTTAGATATAATTGCATAGTGTTTCAAGATCTCCTGGTAAGGGGGTTAGATGTGAAATTAAACTTATGTTGATAATTTATGGTTGGTTAGGTTGGTTAAAAGTGGGTTGAGTGAATTTAGGTGATGTGATGGTTTGTTGAGGTGTTTCTTGTGGTTGAGTAGAATAAATATTAATGGAAGTTTGAGGAATGTTTTTGTGAGGTATAGGAATTGGAGAAGGAATAGAAGTTATATCAATGGTATGAGAGGTATAGTCAATTTATGTTTTCGGAGGTGGTGTTTGTATGGGTATTGGTTCCTAATGCCCCAATTCAATGAGATAGGATGGGGAAATGCCTTGAATAATGTGAAATGTTGACGAGGTGTGATGTGTAGGCTTTGGGTTAGAATCAATATAAGCAATTACTCTTATCATATTAGTCATATTAACCACATTTTCATCATTGGTGTTAAGGTCTATAAGACTTTTAATGTTTTAGTAGTAGGGTTAATTTGTTTAATGTTGACTTGGTGATTAGGAAGGGGATCCTTGTATATGGCTAAATGAGCATTAACTTGGTTTAAATATTGATTTTTATTTTGAGTCTCATGAACTTTAAGTTCTCTATCATAAGCTTATTGATGTTTTGTATAAGGGATTCATGGTCAAATTTATAACTAAGAATAAAAACATAGCAATATTTCTTAATTGTCTACAAGTCTCATGAGAATGGCTCCAACTTTCAAGAAACCAAAAAAATTATTTGGATCATACCATGATTTCGTAGGATGAATGGGGTCAATATCTCACGGTAGAGGTTTTGGAAGACATTTTTAAATTTCTTCTAGGGACAATGGTTTGTGCACATTAGTGTGATTGTTTTGAGAAAATATGGTATTATGATAATAATTATTGTTCGGGGAGGAACATACTCCATGGTGTTGTTTGCATCAATAGCTTGGATGGTGTGAATGGTGTCAGAAGTGTTGACAACACCATCATTTGTTGGATGATAAATTTTATTTTTGATAAACATGCGAGTTCACATTGTAGGTTGAGATGGTTTAAATTAATGCGAGAGGAAGTTTTGTTATTTGTCTTGGTCAAGAGCTTCTTCCAAAAAATTTGGAGAACGGGTCCTAAACCAATATTGTAACTTAGGGTGTAGAACATTAGTAAATAAGTGGAAGAGGTTTTCATCTACAATATTATTCTCAGATTTGTTACACAAAATTTTCAATCATTTGATAAAGACTTGTGTCATTTCAGTTTTGAGTTGTCTATAATTTATAAAATGAGCTAAGTTATTTTTGGGAAGATCACTAGTTTGGAATTCTTAGACCAATGAGTTGACCAAGTCTTCTCAGCTAGTAATAGAGTGGGTTTTCAATTGATTTTACCAATCTAAAGCATCTCTTGAAAGCATTTTATCTAAAATTTTAGTGGTAGTGAAAGTATTAAGCTTAACCTAATCTTTTTAAAGGTTTACAAATGTTTTTAGATTCAAGGTAGAACTCATAGATTCGTTATAAGTGATGGTGGGGGTGGTACCTCCTATGTCAATGTTGGAAATTTGAGGTACTAGAGGTTCATTTTGTAAATGTTTGATAAGGTTGTTGATAAGTGGGGGTTATGGGATGAGGTTACCATGTGAATCCCTGAGAGGGGATGGGGGGAACTAGGATTTTGTGCTCCCTGTGGAACATGGTGAGGTTGGTTGTGGATATGTATGAGGTGATTTTGCATTTGCATCATCTAATTTTCATTATTAGTTTGACAAGTATGCATTTGGTTAAGCATTTGTAATAGAATTTGATTAGTTTGAGAAGCATTTTTGCTAGTGAATGAAACATGTGATACATTAGTATTATGTGAGGTATTAAGAGATTGAGTTGTACTATGAGTGTGGGATGAGGTAGTATCATGCACTGCACTAGTGGCATGAGTAAAACTAGTAGAAAAAGAACCATTGGTATGAAAAGAAACATTGGTATAAAAATAAGCATTAATATAATGAGATGCATTAGTATCATAATTAGGGATGTGGCTATTTTGAAGAGCCCCACTAGAAGTTGAACCTACCATATTTATAGAAATACTCGGCATGGAGGTAGAAGAAGACATAGAGGATGATATTATGGTGTGGGAGGGAGACATAATAGAGGGAAAAGCTTGGGATGAAAGGAAAAGGATTGCCCCAAATCCTAGGGAAAAGCTATGGGAAGGTGAATGGGTTTATCCTATATGAGGTCCCATTATGAGATTATAGATGGTTCTAAGATCTTTTCCTCTATGTTGAGGGTTTTAGTTGATGAAAAAGATCATTTAAGTTGTGTACTCAAGGTCACACTCATCTTGTAATGAAAAAAAGGGGTTAAGTGTTGAGGAAGAATGGAAAGGATTCCCATAGTTAATAGTGTGGGTGGCAACATGGACATTGATTTGATCCATAGTAGGTACTACAAGTTGTGACGTAGGAACCCTATTAGGATTGGTGAAACTCAACATGTTTATTTGATCCAATTATGTATTATCATCAAACAATAAATTCATGATGCAGGGAAACTAAAAATTTGTTTTGAAAAAAATGAGGATCAATAGGTAGGATATTGAGTCAAACCAGTCGACACTATCTTGTACAACAATAGACATGATAGGCTATAAAACACACAGTCGAACTAGTCCACTGTGTTCTATAAATGGTGAAACTGAGGGATTATAAAATACACATAGTTAGATACATTGACTCTGTATTAAAATAAAATGAAAAAATCAGTCTATAAGAGATTGGGTCAAACAAAGTGACTATGTTCTGTGGGAAAATAGAGACTATAAGAGACACAGTCAAGAAAATCAACTATGTTATGAAGGTAAATACAGGTTTTGACTGTTATGACTTTGAATGATCTAGTGTTATTTTATAAAATATTTGAAATAAACACACATGCAACTAGGATGATCCAGTTAATAAAATTGCAACACATAACACAAACCTTATACCAATGCTAGTCGATATAAGTTTTAAAATAAAACATACAATTATCAGAGAGCAAGTAGCAAAAAATAGAAATGTTAATCTATGTGGTCATTCTTAAAGTTTTTAAATTATAATTTTTTTAAATAAATGTGATTGGGAGTTGGTTGTAAAAAGGAACAATAAAGACAATTTAAGGATGGTTTCAGGTAGTTAAGACTAAAAGGGATCTGTACTGGTGATGGTATTGGCTTAGCATTAGGGCCTACCCCCTCACTTCACAATCATGTAACGATAAGGGTTTCCAATGATTTCAAAATATATAGCATCAACCATCTATTTATACTAGGCCAAAAAACTGAGTCGGCTTTCCCCATGGTGATGAAATTTAAGTAGGTAAACCTTGAGTAGAATTCGTTCAATGTTTTTTAATATTAAGTGGTTTGGAAGCTTGTGAATAAAATAAAAATAGTTTGATTAAATCAATAAATTAAAATTCTTATTTAGTCTGTGTTAAACTCTAAGAAAGCAAGTAGCAAAATGAAATATGGCTTAATTAATGGTAATATGAGTTAATTGCATTGCTTGAAGAGTACAAGGTCAGTTTAGGTGACTAAGTATGCAAACAATATAGAAAAGCATTGACCCTATTTATTCTATCTATTGAATCAAGATCCAAAGAAACATAGTCAAACAAGTTGAATAAGTCTTATGGGCAATAAAGTAGGTTACAGAACTATGTCAATCTAGTTGACCTAGTGTGTTATAGGGTTACAGTTTTATAAACTAAATTTTTTGAAAAATAGGACTGTAATGAAGGAAAGAAATGACTAAGATGGTGAGAATGAACCTGATTATTTTGAAGATGTTGAATTTTTTGTTTTTATATTGTGTCATCTAGATGAATATTTTTAACCTACTAACAGAGTCAACTAGATCAACTAAGTTTGAAAACTTGTATGTAAAAAAGTAAACTAAGTCATGCAGATTGATTTAGTTACCTATGGTTGAAGATAACATGCACAAATAAAAAGAGTCCATCCGATTGACTGTGTGTTAAATTTGCACACAAAAATTTAGATTGAGTTGATAGATTCAATCCAATGATGCAAAAATGAAACAAATAATAAATGATAATAAATGAAGGCATGAAACAAAACTACAAGGGCTAGTTTTATGTTGGGTTCACCAGAATGTATATAAGGGAAAGTGAAGTTGATCTAAAAATCAATCCTAGCTTAGAGAAGATAAATCAAACTAATTCTTTTGCTTGTTGGTAAATTTAGATAATTAGGGTCATGACCAATATGGATATGCTAGACCTAACTACATGCTCTCTTACCAAATAATATCTCTAAAGAGGGTTCCAAAACCTCTAGTCAAGCAATACCACATAATAACCCTAGCTAGGTCCTATGTTTTCTTATCAAAGTAAATGACAAATTAAATTAAATATAATCTAATGTTCACCAAATCATGTACTAAAAATGGGATTAATAAACATAAAAGTAAACATGCAAATAAAAACTCTACACAAGTCAATGTAGAGGTAATGCTAATGCATGGAGAGAGAAATATATTTATAAACTAACACATGAAAATTTATCTACTAATAAAGAGGAGAAAGAGTCACAAATACTTACCTTGAAGATGAACCTATTGAGCCTCAATGCCTCCCTTGGCCAATGGTGCTTTACAAGAGGTTGTTGTGGTTTGCAAGGATAACAAAGATAAGTTAGCTCTAGGCTACATGACATCTCCTATGCATCCAAAAGAATTTTCCCATAAGACAAGATCCTTCTCTCCAAAGGAAGTATGAAAACCTAAGCAATGGCTCCTCAAGTAGAATGGCGGATAAGTAGATGCACAAATAAATGATTGTGTCTCTATCTCTCTCTAATGAAAATGTTAAAACTAATGTGTTTATATAGTTGGATCTAACCCTAAACCCTTCCAAAGCTTTAGCCAACACAATCAGCCCAATCAACCCAATTATTTAATAAATAATTTAGTTAGGTCTTAGACTAGGTCAGTTGGGTCAACCTAGTCTCGTAACATGATCATTTCTAAGAATAGGGTTGGCCTATGCAACTTTGTTTGGTAAATGAAAAAAAGATATTTTGGCTTAGGTAAGGGTTGTTTGGGGTGAAATTTCTTGGAGGAGTGTGTAAGGGAGGTGTCAAAGCTCAGGGAAATGTATAGGAGAGGTTTGTGCTAGTTTCAAGTGATGGTATAAGGGAAAATAATATTGTGAATCACCAAAGGTCTACCCACCCCTTTCTTGGTGTACCTTTTAAGGTGTGCACTCAGAGAGATTAAGGCTCGAGGGTTCCTACAAGAGAGAAAGCACCAGTAATTGATAAAGTTTAAAAATATTGTGTGTATACAGTCACCCTATATTGAAGTAAAGTTGTTGAAAGAATAAATATTTAACATGAGATAAATGAGCTCAAGCGCCAGCGAGAATAAGTGATGATGGCTCAGGTAGTGACTCTAAAATTATGTAAATCAATTTTTCAATAAGAGCCAGCACTTGTTAATGGAGTGTCTCTTACTAACAAACATGTTAATAAGTTAAAGACCTTAGAGAATCTTTTATTGTAAAAATACAAAGACCAAGTCAACCCATAATGCGAATAAACCTGGGCTACAAAGCAATTTTCAAAATTCATGGAAGTGTGCAAGATTTTTTTAGCCCAAGTGGGTACCACCACTTCTCTAATAGAAGGGGGTTTTGTTAGATTAGTGTGACCCACCAAAGTTTTGTAAACTACACTTCAACCAAAGGAACACCAATGCCTATAGTTTGTTGAGAATTTACTTACAATAATGGATAGAGCATAATACACCAAATCATTTCAAGATGTGGAGGCACTCCAAACTAAAATAAGTGTTCATCACCAAGAGATTAACACAAATTTTATGACATTCTATGGACATGTTTTAATAGGGATCAAAACACTTGAAGACATTCACAAGGATGCTACCACATCACTTGAGCATTTGACAACTCAAGTGGATTATTTTTTGGAACAACTTGAGGAGACCAAAATTTTTAAAGGAGAAGTAGAAGAGAATACCTCCAAGTTTCAGGCTGCATTAAATCAGTGGGAGGAGGTCAAGTCTCAGGTCAAGCAAATGGGACCTTAATTTTTGATATCTTAGGGACCTGAAGAGGGTGCATAGTCTAAGATATACTATTGTCTAGTTTGGGGTGATGTTGGAACTTAAATGTTGTCACTTTATTTTAAGTACTTTTTGGCAAGATGGGCACAGAATTAAACATAGGCATGAAAGCAAGCTAAGGCATGGAAGACTTTGGTGTGAAAGAAGCATGACATGAAAAACAAAGATGTAGGAACCAAGGGCATAAGACTCAGGTGTGAGGATAAGTGCAATGCAAAAATATATCCTCAAAATTATAATAAGACAAACTATGAAGCAAAAATAAACAACTTGCATAAATTAAAACAAACCATGCAACATAGAAGATAATGTGGTTCACCCAATGGGCTACATCCATAGAGAAATTTGTCAGCCTTTTATTTATAACAATAACAAGGAGAATACACAATGACAACACCCTATCACACCTCTCTCATTTATCTCTGTCTCATTTCTTCTATGTACCTATGTTAAGCTTACTACCAAGCTTACACCCAAACTTGCATATAAAGACTTAAATAGTCTTCACACTTCTACATCCCCTTCCATAATGCAAGAATGCATGGAATATATAGGCATAGTAGTAAGAAAAATATGAAGCAAAACCATGGGCCAAACCATGGGCTAAAATATTTATTAAGTGTCAATCTACATCACAAAGACTTTTATAAATATATTACATTCAAACTATTCAATCTATTTCCAACACTTTATCCTCCACTCAACCACTAAAGACAAACCCATGTGCCTTAGTGGAGTATTATGTCACACATGTCACCTCAGCATGAATAATATCTTCCACCTCACCACAATGAATAATAACTACAACCTCACCATAGTAAATAGTGATTTCCACCTCATCACTATGAATAACGATTACCAACTCATCAACATGAATAGTGATTATGAATAGTGACTTTGCACC
Organism: Torreya grandis; assembly: GCA_037957365.1. NCBI lineage: Eukaryota > Viridiplantae > Streptophyta > Pinopsida > Cupressales > Taxaceae > Torreya > Torreya grandis. The sequence continues at coordinate 1,916,338 of JARHVA010001563.1, read as the reverse complement.
CAATAATTCTCCCACTTAAATTTAATGTACACAAGTGTATATTCCTATTGCATCTATTGAAAGAATTCCTCATTTTGTTCTTCTTCATCCATGAAGACCAACTAAATTTGAATAAAAATTCAACTTCACTCTTGTAATTGCCTTGGTCATCATATTCATAAGATTTTCACTAGTATGGATGTTCTCCAACTGAATCAATTACTCCTCCTCCAATACTATCTAAGTGAAGTGATACCAAAATTGGATATGTTTTATCTTGGAGTGAAACGTTGAGTTCTCCACTCGATGAATGGCACTTTGATTATCATTGAACACTATACCTTTTCCTTGTTGGTGTCCCAACTCTTCTATCAACCTTTATAACCATATCATTTCCTTACTCACTTCTATGTAGGAAACATACTCAGCCTCTATGGTTGAAAGTGCTACAACCTTTTGTATTCATGATATCCAATTGACTATTGTGCCACCTTCTATGAACACATAACCTTTAATGTTATTTATACCATCTAGATCACCTGCCATGTTTGAATCAACATACCCTTGTAATGTCACATCTAATCTACCATAACACAACATTGAATCTATGATCCCTCTAAGGTAATAAATGATCCATTTGACTACCTTTCAATGTTCCTTTCCTAGATCACTCATGAGCATACTCACTACTTCTACTACATGTGCAATGTCTGGTCTTGTACACAACACTGCATAAATTAAATTGTCAACTATTGATAAGTAGGGTATCTTGGACATGAGATTATTTTCTTCTTATGTCTTAGGACATTGTTCCTTTATGAATTTGAATTGGTTTGCCAAAGGTGTCCCAACTGGTTTAGCATCCTACATGTTAAACCTTTCCAACACCTTCTTAATGTACTCTCCTTGTGATAATGTCAACTTTTGATTCTTTTCATCTCTAACTATTCTCATACCAAGAATCTATTTAGCAGCACTTAGATCCTTCATAGAAAAAGAATCACTCAAGTATCTCTTGAATACATTAATATCTTATATGTTAGAACCTATAACAAGCATATCATCTACATACAAAAGTAGGATAATATAGTTGCCATTTTATAATCTCTTAAAATACACACAATGGTTAGAATGACATATATAACAACCATATTCCAACATAAACCTATCAAACATAATATACCATTGTCTTGGAGCTTGCTTCAAGCCATACAATCTCTTATATAGTTTGCACACTAAATTCTCCTTACTACCGAATTCATATCCATATGGTTGCATGTAAATATCCTCCTCCAAATCACCATGAAAGAAAGCATACTTCACATGCAACTATTCTAATTGTAGATATTCTGCTGCAACTAAATTCAATATAGTTATAATTGAAATCATCTTAACAACTGGAAAAAATATTTCATCAAAATCTATACCTTTCTTCTATACAAAACCTTTCACCACCATTATAGCCTTGTACTTATTTTTACCTGCATCCCCCTCCTTCATCTTGTATACGCACTTGTTCTATAATGCCTTCTTTCCCTTTGGAAACGTCACCAAATCCCATGTTTGGTCCATCATGAGAGAGTCATACTCCTCATCCATAGCTTTCTCCCTCTTCTCCTCGACATCGACATGTACTACTTATTCATAGCTATTTATAGAACCACTATTAGTAAGTAAAAAATAATTCAATGAAGGAGAAAACCATTTAGGTGATCTACTTACTCTAGTAGATCTTCTCATAATAAAGGTTTGGTGTTCCTTTTGTTGTTGCACATCTTGCACTGGTACCTTTGGGACATGTTCTTTTGTAATGTCCTCCAACACTATGTACACTTTCTTGGCTTTCTCTTACTTATTTTCCTACAACTAATCCATGTACATGACTTTTTCATTGAAGATCATATCTATACTCTTGATGATTTTCTTATCTTCAAAATCCCACAACTAGAATCCAAAGTTATTAGTACCATATCTAATGAAAGTACATTTCCTAGACAGCCTCTATTTTAGTCCTATTCTTTTTATCAATGTGGGAAAATGCCTCACAACCAAAGACCCATAGAAAAGAGTAGTCTACCTTCTTACCAATCCATGATTCACCTAGTATGCCTACATCTAGAATAGTCAAAGGTCCTATATTTATCAATTACACTATTATATCTACAACATCTACCCAAAATGGTAAGGGTAACCTTGAATGCATTTTCAAGTTCTTATCATGTTTCATGATAGTCCTATTCATCCTCTCCAACACAACACTATGTTGTGATGTTCCTAGAACCATCTTTTGCCTACATATTCCATTTAGTGAACATTAGTCATCAAACTCTTTGCTACAATATTCACATCTATTATCTGACTTGAGGCATTTGAGCTTTAAATTTGTTTCATCTTCAACTAAAGATCTCCATCTCTTGAATGTATCAAACACAAAAAAATTTTTTAATACAATAAACTCAAACCTTCTTAGTTGTATAATCAACGAATGTAACATAATACAATTAATCGCTAAGTGAATACACCTAAGTTGGTCCCCATACATCCATATGCACAAGCTCTAAATTTTGCTCCTTCTTGGTTGGTCCAACTCTGAAAAACCATACATGTATATTTTTCCCATACACATGGTGCTCACATAGATCCAAATCAATTTATTTTAGACTAGGCAATCTCTCCTTTGCATGTAGAATCTTCATGTCTTTCTTACTCATGTGGCCAAGTCTGTAGTGCCACAAGTTGTGTTTATACTTGAAGTAACTAAATTATAAGATGTATTAGCACTAACTATGGATAAATAAAAAGTACACACTTTATCATCTCTTTCCACCACTAGAACACCCTTGGTAACTTTCTATGATTTACCTATAAAAGTGACCATACAAGCGTCACTACCCAATTGTCCTATAGAATTTAGATTTTTCATCAAACTTAGAACTTGCCCAACATCCTTAGGCAACCAAGTGCTTCCATTCTACAACTTAACCTGAACACTACCTTTAACAAAAATGATACAAGGTTCATCATCATCAAGATATACATGCCCAAAATTCCCTTGAACATAATCTTGAAAGTAATGTCTATAAGGAGTAACATGAAATGAAGCACCAAAATCTAAAACCCAAGATTTAGTTATATTATTTAAAGAAAGAATTAGAGCATCTTGTAACACATCACCTACTACATTTTCCTCTTTGTTACCTTCTTGTTGGTCCTTTATTAGTTTTCCCCTAAGGATCCAATAGTCTTTCTTTGCATGTCCAGGCTTCCCACAATGCTAGCATTCCATCTTGATCCTTGATTTAGATCCTAAACCCCTCTTTGATTTTCCATGGTTCCCTCTTCATCTATTCTTCTATCTTCCCTTAGTCTCCACTATCATTGCATTCTCCTATGTGTACATTTCACCAATGCTTCTCCTTTGCATTTCTTTGTTTAGGATCACACCCACCACATCATCAAACTTTAGTTTGGCATTGTTGGAGACAGACTTGCTCACTACCATTACCAAGTTATTCCAACTCTCAGGAAAAGAACATAGAATTAGAAGAGCCTTAATTTCATCATCAAATTAAATATTAAAAGAATTAAACTATCCTATAATGATGTTAAAATCATTCAAAAAAAATTCTAATGAACCATGTTTAGATATTTCATAATAAACAATTTATCCATTAATAAAATTTTATTATAAGTAGAGGGTTTTTCATATAGCTTCCCTAGTGTGCTCATAAGACTTTCTGTATTCTTTTCTTGAGATATATTGAATGCTATCATAGATGTAAGACATATTTGGATGGTTTTAGGTGATTTCCTATCTAACAACTCCTAATCCTCATCTGACATTGATGTTGGCATCTTGGCTTTGCCTCCTATTGAAAAGTAGAGGTTATTTTGAAAGAGATAATCCTCCATTTACATATTCCACAATCCAAAGTTCTATCCATTGACCTTCTCCACCTTTGATTTACTATTATCTACCATAGCTCCCACTTAAGCTATAATCTTTAGCTTCCTACCATTTAATCTTCAATAAACATAACCTTTGCTTCGATACCACTTGTTAGAATAAATGTGATGCAAAAATATATCCTCAAAATTGTAAAAAGAGAAACTATGAAGCATAAATAAACAACTTGTAAAAATTAAAGCAAACTATGCAACATAGAAGATAATGTGGTTCACCTAATGGGCTATGTCCATGGAGAAATTTTTTAGCCTTTTATTTGTATCAATAACAAGGAGAATACATAATAACAACACCCTCTCACACCTCTCTCCTTTCTCTTGGTCTCCTTTTGTCTATGAACCTATGTTAAGCTTACCACCAAGCTTGCATAGAAAGACTTAACTAGTCTTCACACCTCTACATCCCCTACCAAAATGCAAGAGTGCATGGAATATATAGGAACAATAATAATAAAAAATTATGGACCAAAACTATGGACTAAAACCATGGGCCAAAACCATGGACTAAAACCATTGGCCAAAATATGTAATAAGTAGTCATCTACATCACAAAGACATTTATAAACAAATTACATTAAAAATATTCAACATATTTCCAACACTTTGTCCTCCACTCAGCCACTAAAGATAAACCCATGTGCCTTAGTGGAGTACTACATCACACTTATCACCTCAACATGAATAGTATCTGCCACTTCACAATAATGAATAGTAATTGCCAGCTCACCATAATGAATAGTGATTGCCACCTTATCACCATGAATAGTGTCTTCCACCTCAACAATAGTGAATATGAATAGTGACTTCACACCCAACATCGAGAAGTTGGCATATGACTTGGACAAGGACATGAAAGGTAGAAGAATTAAGGAAATGGTTTGCATAAGCATCAAAGGAGAATAATTCAAGCACGGATCTAGCACTAGCCCATGAGAAGATAGGCACACATCATATATCTAGCATAGAGTGGGTATATAGGGGCAGTTAAGCCCATATCTATAAGAATTTAATGTAGCGATGTGCCATGACTCATTATTGATTAATGGTCATTGGTAAGTCATCATTTTTATGTTAATGTTGTAAAAGAATGATCAAGGTAGAATCATGTATAAATACTACTATTTTTACTTTAAAAGGTTATTGTTGATGTTGTTAGTTGTTGTTGTGTAATGAAAAATGTAATCCTAAGCTTATATTTTTGATACATATCAAGACCTGTATATGGCAACCATTGACATGAATAAATGGAATACGTATGCTAATTGAAATACATGTAAACTTGTTATGAAAATACTGGCATTAGTACCCTTTTTCTTACTTTGTGCCCTTCTTATTTGTGATAAATAGTTTATGGAATGTTTGCATGGTATGAGTTAGCTTAACTTTGATAGTGTTAATTAGAAATAATTTCATGTTTTAGCACCTTAATATAGAAAGACCGATATGTATACCATTGCATGATAAAACTGATGGGAACCAGTCTTAAGCCACACGCTTCAGGTGAGCACTCGAGACTAATTCTCATATGATAAGCTAATGCACTAGCTAGTTGGATCTCTTCTCCTCTTTGCATGTGTGATTAGGTAAAGTAATGTTAAATTGAAGGAAAGTAACCCAAAACCCACTGCCATGCCTAAAGCATCAAAATGAAAATGAAATGGTTGGGTCCAGTCTAGGAACTGGATAATGGGTGTAGTAACCAATTTTTCCTTTAGAGCCTCAAATGATTGTTGGTGTTGAGTTGTCCATAAGAATAGACCATTGTGTTTGAGTAGTTCTTCCATAGGCATTACTATGTTAACATAACCCTAAATGAACTTTTGATAGTACCCTGTGTGACCTAAGAAGGTGCAGACCTCGCATTGAGTGGTTTAAGCTAGGATTTGGATAATGAGCACAATCTTAGTTGGATCCATCGGTAGTCCATCACAAAAAATTATATGTCCTATAAGGATTCTAAATGGAGTGGCAAAGATGAACTTCTTAAGATTCAAATAAATATGAATTTAGTGGTAGTGCTCCAATATGAGGCTGAAGTTATCACAATGGTCATGCACTAAGCCATACACAATCTAGTCATCCAAGTACACCCAAAGGAACTTGTGGATGAAATCCTTAAAGGTTTCCACTGCAATGCATGAGAACACTATTGGTACATTATTTAGACCAAAAGGCATAATATTATATGCAAATGAAACCCATTAAGTTGCAAAGGTCATTTTTGCTTTGTCTTCTTCAAAAATTTAGACTTAGTGATAGTCATAAAATCCATTAGTGAAGGTGTAGATCTCACACCCAAAAACAACCTCCAAAATTTCCTTTATGAAAGACATTGGGAAAGGGTCAATTACACATAAAACATTGAATAGCCTGTAATCCATGTAAATATGAATTTGACCATCTTTCTTGATGTTGACCACCTTTAGAATAACCCACTCATATTCATTAATGGGAGTAATAAATCCAATGCATAACATGCTATCAATTTCTTTTTTAACTCAAACATGAAAATTAGGGTTCATATGATATGGTCATTTCCTCACTGTTCAAATGCCTTCAAACAGCTTGATATGTATCTATCCAAATGATGGATGCACTCCTTTCATTTCTATGTAGTTCCATGGGAAAATGTCTTAATACTCCTATAAAAGTTTAATTTTTTTGGTTAACTCGACCTCAGACTAGTAATTGCCCATAGTGGCCATTTTAGGTGCATCATTTATCCCAATATTATGTTGAACTATTTGGAGTGGTACAGAGTATGGTTTCTATATTGACTGCATACTATCTCTAACATCACATGCCCCATATTCCATATGCAAATTTAAGTAGTCAAATTTTGGCTCTTGTAGATCATAAATGGTACCTTCATCAACCTAATACATGACCTTTTGCTTTCCCTTCCATATCTATTCCTAATGTGCATATTTTGATTGAGATTCAAATTTCAATCAAGCCATGGTAGGAGTATTGGGTTCTTAGAAGATGGCCAAGTTGTCCTCAGGTATGCCATGCATGTGGTGTATGCAGTTTTCAATCAAGGATTGATCACCTATAACTATCTAATAGATTGTTTTCAAGGACAAAGTAAATTCATTCATGGAAAATAAAATGTGAATGTTGTAATCAAATTACGTGTGTTGCATTGCCAAGTATCTATTTCCCTATGATTTTCTTGATGGATTTACCATACTCTAGCCTAGGCATTAGGGTACCATAAAAGGCATGAATTCATAAAGATTCTAGTAAAAACATGTCTTCAACATTCCAAAGTGTTTTACAATCTATTAGATGGTCTTCTAAAGAAGCAATACCATCATAACTTAGGGTGGATCAAACATGATTATCATGGTGGAAGTGGTAATGCATGGTTGTGCGTACTTATTCCCATCTGTGCAACTGGTATCAATGAGTAGACCACCATCCAGTAGTAAATCCTTTAAACAAAACATTGAATACATGCAAACATTCATCCTCATTAAAATAATAATCTTCCAACTCCTGAAAGTATTCCCTGGACCCTAATTTTACCATGGAAATGAGTTGCATAATCCAACCTCAAGGGTGGCAGACCAACGAGGTGAACATTCTTGTATTGCTGAGCTAACTTAGGCAGCTACTAATAACACCACAAACACAACATGTTAGATCATAGGTGCCTAGAGCCGATTGGTTAAAAGCAATATTGGTAGTGTCAGAAATGGAGTGCACGTCTTCCCATCATAATATGTTGTTAAGAGTAAGATCCACATGTTCATTTCCTTAGGTAGTGATGTTATAAATAGTGTTGACATACTCATCAACATCAATGGGTTATATAAAGGGGGTCTTTGGTCATTATTTAGAGGAATGACTATGTACTGAGTGTCATTCTCAAAGCTGTTATAATGCTTCTTGAAATATAAGACATCATTGTTCGCATAACACTAAGTTCAACCTACGAGAGAAGGGAAATCATTAGCTTCAACAAGCTTGATCACTTCAAAATCACCCTTGAATGTGACACCTAAGATGTTGATGGTGGCATCTTTAAGAATGCTTATGGGTAGTGCACAAGTCTTATTATCCATGATAAAAACATGTGGGTAAGGCTAAAAAGTAGGGCTCCCCATCTTTCTCTAGGCATATTTGGTCAGAACATTAACCTTTACACCAGTGTCTACCAGGATATCATGCATCATCTAGTCATCAATGAATGCATTGACAAGGACCTCTTTGTCACATTCTAGATTTGGTTGAATATGAGTGTCTTATCATCTGCATGGTTCAAATGATGATCATTTGAAGGATTGATCATTTATTACCATAACTAATTCTTTAGTAAGGGGATAATGTCCTCTTTAAGGAATACCTTGAACAGTTCTCAAAATTCATCATACTATGAGTCTATGGGTATTGTATCTCTTTGCACCTCAGCACACATGGTAGCATCCACATCCTTCAATAACTCAATTTCACCTTATAGCTCACATACCAAGGCCATTGTGTTGTGCAACAATTATTTCTAACATTAAATATATGGATAGTGTTGTGCATGATGTTGTTCATGTTGAACACTTTCAGTAGGTGGATTTGAAACTACTGGGAATTAGCATGACTCTTAGTAGTAATATTTACCTTAGGTCCAACTATTGGAGTGGTAAGGTGTGGTCTCCATTGAGTAGTTGGATTTTTTGTAGCATGTATCATCCTAGCACCCTTCTCATTATGTTATTTGGTAACAACATATAAATATAGACATTCTTCTAGTTGATGCTTATTTTTATAAAAGGCATAGGTTGGGTAGTCAATGTAATCATGCCAGTAGTGGTCAAGAGATCCACACTTGTAACATGTCTTGGGTATAAAATGACCACCTCCTCATCCATTTCCATACCCTTGACCTCTAAAAGATTTATTTCTACTAGTATTTTGTGTGTTAGCTATAAAATATCAGAGCATACAACATGTTCATGCTTCATGATTTCATTAATGACCTAATAGTCATTAGTATCATGTGTATATGCATCACATATTTTATAGTATAGTGATACTTTAGCTTGGGTGGTAGGCTGAAGCAAGGGACAACTACTTACATCATGATCTTTTTTTTAGATCTCAAGAATTGTTTTAATACAACATGGACATTCCTTTGTGGATAATTATTCTTGTTATGACCCTCCACTTCACAGTCAACACACCATAGGTTGTTGCATGTGTCATGAACATTGTTGGTCATAATATTTTTCATATGATAATCCATAGTAGTAATCTGAGCCTCTATAAATGGGTTGATCCCCATATCTATACTTCCCATGGCTCCAATGCGGAGGGTGGCTTCCAGTTCCTCACGTGGATCAATGAAAGTCTTGTGGGATAAGGCTCATAAAAAAGGAAATAATAACCCTCCCATAAATCACTGATCGTGTTGGGTTGGGTTGATATCAAATGATAGATTTGAAAGAAGCATTTTGAAACATGCACCATACATGTTTACTCTCTCAGGGAGCTCTTGCTTAAAATATTTTAAGGCAACAATACTTTGTTACTCAAGCTCAACGATATCATATTCTTGGAGAAAAGTAGTCTTCAATAGTTCACAATTTACAATAGGTTGTTGAGGATCAACCTTTTTATAACATTTGTGCATGAAATCCAATAAAGTAAAGCAAAATTTAGTTACTTTTCACTCAGTAGAACTTATATCCCACACCCGTTAAATGAGTTCACACTTGTCAACATGTTCTACTACATTTTTGACACCTTGATATTTAGGCAGATGAAGTGTCATCTCAAAGTAAAATATAGGTACACTGGGTAGTTATAGGGGAACCTACTATGTTATTCCTCTAGTTCATTCTAAACTGAATGTGGAGGTTATTCTACTCCTCCTAAGCTGCCTTCTGATCCTCCTACACTTTTGGTAAAACCACCATTGGTACTACCTCCTGCACCTCCTCTAATAATATGAACACTTGAAAGATTTGGGTATTAAAAGAGGTTGATTAGTTATGGTTGGGCTTGTATTTTACCCACTACTTACATTTAGTCCACCTGGCATTATAAGGTGAGCCATAGGTCTTACTTACAACGGAAACGTAAAAGTTAATGGTAAAATTTTATTTTGAACTTGCACTCCCAAAGATTCTTCTACGGGCTTGACTTCATATTCAACTTCAAATTCCACACTATCAATATCCTAGTGTCTTATAAGAATTCCATCAAATTTAAATGCATGAGCATGCATTTTGGTGGGGAAATTGGGCCTATTTGGATTGGGTTCCACTATCATCAATGTCTATCCTACTTTTTCCACATGTACATGTGCCAACAAAGGGCATATACACGTGGTTAGGAAGTAATCATTATGCCTTTCTTCCCTCATTTGGATTCTCGTGGAACTTCCAGTATCCCCCCCATTTTCCCCTGGGATCTCTTCCTCTCATGGCCTTGTGCCTAGCCTCATGATACTTACACTCCTATAGTTCATGTTGATTGAGTTCCATGTTGCAAGGGGTTGAATGCATGCATTGATTGATAATGTAAGTCATAAAACCATTATAAAGAATATTCTTTTAGAATTATTAGAAATAAATTGGGCAATAAGATATCATTGGAAAATATTCCAAACATGTTGTGTGAGATGCTCTAAAATATTATTCAGGGTCACCATTTATGTCATATAGTGTAAATTTGGGTGCCTTAAAACCTATAGGTGGAGGATATACTACTATTTTTTGTGCCAATGTAGTGTGCAATAAAGTATGAGAATCAAGCATCTGATTAGATTTCAAATCACCTTGATCCAAATGTAACACCTTAGTTTTCAGAGATTGAATCTCATGCATAAAGGATTATACATAAAGAGAAGAAGAATGTGTGCTAACCAAAGTTGGTGTTCCAAAGGACTGAGTAAGAATTAAAATATAAATTTGTTGAAGCACTTGGGTTACCCCCATATTATATGGTGGTACAAAAGTGGAATACAAGGGTTCTAAAAGAGGTAAATAACCATATGATTGGAAATTTTAGAGGATTTTCCTTCATATGACTTCTTTATTTCCTCTTTAATAATATTTATGAATACATCTTTCATATCTTGATTATTTGAAATAAATCCTTGTAACTATGTTTGATCAATATCATTAAATCTATTAATGGGTTTTTATATTATTGAATTATCAACTAAAATCTAAAAAACAACTTGGGGACAAGTAACTGTATCACTTCATCCAAGATAGGTAAGAACAATTTTCTTAAGTTGAATAAAATAATAAATATAAACATGGAATATTGATTCTAATAACTAACTTATCAAATTTGAAAACCTAGGGATAGTAATTATAAATATAAAAAATAAGGATAGAAACCCTAGCAACATCTATGGTTAGGGTTTTGTAACATTCAATTAATAGATGGGTTCACCAATATGTTTTATCAAATTTTTGAATTAATAGATATTAATCCTAATTAGATCAAATTACTTGAGGTAAATCAAGATGTAAAATATATGTACAAATTAAACATTAATTGGTTTCAAACTTTCTAAATTTGGAAAGATACTAAAAGGAGAATAACAAATAAATAAAAAATTTGCTAGAATTGTGACAATGCAGGACAAAGACAAAAACTATAAAACTGATTGGGAGGCTTTATGATGACATTGTGAATGGGAACATTGTTTTCCATCACTCTGGGATAACATAATTAGATTTAAATATGGACAAGGAGTGTTATTATCTTTAGGTCATGATAGAATGTGATGAGGATTTGTGTTTTGTAACTAATATGATAGGTTTTTTTAACTTGTATGTTATGTTAGACTATGTAGGAGCTATTGATCTATCACAAAAACTACTGTGTGCCTTATTTTTCACTACTAACATAACTCAATAGACCACTAATGCTAAATGGAATAAAACTAAGAAAGGGGTTAGTAATTGAAGTTGTGTTAGACCTCAACATCCCCTGTGTTGAATGCTACATACATAACAATACTCTGAAGAGGGATCAAACTCCATGTATTTCCCCCATGTTATGGTGGTGTGTGTGAAAGACTAGTGTAATGATAATGTTGGTGCAATGTTGGTGTATCTATGTGATTCAACCATGACTTATGACATTTTAAAGTGTATGCAGACTTAGCTTAGGGTTACTAGGGCTATATGGACTATGTTTTGGAAAAAATGGATATTTTTATTTTAATGTGTAGTTAAACGTTCTAGTGATTTTCCATGTCTGAGCCTTTTGGTACAAAATGACTTGAAAGTTTGGATTTATAGTTATATTTTAAGAATTTCTTCAGATGGGTCTTAATAAATGAGTTTTAATGTGAGAAACTAGTTGTTATTTTGTAGGAGTACATGGTCGGTGGAACTAAACAAGACCGTAGTCCAAATGGAATGACCTTGTCTGAAGAGCAAAGACAACTAAGTTAAAAGTATGGATTAGTCAAGGGACAAGTTTGAGCTATTTAGAATGAGGAATAGGGACATTTTTAGATCATTATTTGATTTTATGAATGGTTCATTCGCATATAAGTGAGACAAAGGTGGTCAAAATATTGTGGAATGAGGCATGAGCTAAGTGTGTGTAAGGAGTGGTCACAAGTACATTGTTTTATCTTAAATGTTAATTTATGTTTCAACCAAGTCTGAAATTGTTTCATTATAGGTCAAGGGCACTCATTTCCAAGAATTTAAATCAATCTATCTAGTTGTATTCATATAGAAAATTCAAGATTCACACACTCATTCTAGGAGGTAGAACTACATCAACTTGAGGCCCTTTTGGGATATGTAACACTCATATTATGCAAAGTTGTCTTAAGGTAGCTCAGCTATTCCCCTGACCCTATTCCCCACTTTTGGAATTTTATCTCTATTATATTTATTATGCAAGAGATAGGGTGTGTATTTTTTAGGACTTTTGCATAGAAAATTAAGACATGTGGTTAAACATTAGATCCTCACATAAAAGAAAATGTACCCAGATTGAAAATTAGCCACAAAGTCAATAAAGTTGTAACCACAATAAATAAGGCCATAGTGTAGCCCTATCTCCTACTACAACCTTCTACCAACACTTTTTGAATTCCTATTTTTGGATACAACACAGTTCATAGGGCTTTTCAGGAAGTTTCAATTCATTGATAGCTCGCATAGTCAATAATAAATCAGATCCAAGCTCACTTTGCATATCTTGTGTCAATTTACTATTTATAGCTAATTTATAATTCTATAAATTCTATATTTCATATTTGAATTTGTATAGTTCTATAGATATAAATTAGTTTTCAAAATTTTATTTGTTCTTAGCATTTCATTATTAAATCAAAAAGAAAATTAAACAAGTTTATATGTTTTTTATGAATTAGCTTATTCAAGTTATCAATTTATTTGGTTATTTTAGTGACTATTATTTCACTATTATATTGATTCCTGTGGTTGGATGTGTTGTTTTATAAATTCAATATGGTCAATTATATTTCAAAATGATTTTTAAGAATATTTAAAATTAATTTAATCTGCACCACAAGGCTTAGGACCAAGTGGGAAAGGGAAAACCAAATGTGTTTGTGTAGAGTGAATGCACAAAGAGTATTCAGACAAACAATCAAACTGCATTCAATGGAGTGGAAGTCTTACTTGTATGAAATGCAACTTCTATTCATAAAAGAAAGAATTAGAAAAATAGAGTAAAATGTGTTATATTATGTGTGTATGGAGTAATGTGCAGAGAAAGCTATATGTGTTATGAATATGCATTGCATTGATTAGAATCCTAAGGGTTATTATCATCTATGATTAGATGTGTATATTACATATTTGACATGCATAATACAAGAGAAATGATAACATCTATGCACTTACCTGTGAGGATGTTGGCAGTGTGTTAGTCCTATCATATGTGGTCGTTGGTAATAGACATAACAGTTAATGTCTAGGATGTCTCCAACCAATTTCAATCCTAAGATCCTCTTTTGGTGGCAATGGTTAATTGGGTGATTTTAATTTACCATGTGGTCTAGGCTTATCGACACATGGTTGTGTTGTAGTGGGGCCCAAAAGAGAAAATAAGTCTATGAATAAGTGCTAGTAAGGTGAGTAGGATTGTGAGATATGAGGTGTGTAGGCTATGATATGAGGAGGTCAATGCATGAAAGTCTATGATTAAGTGTGGAAATTATGGGTAATGTTATGAAAAAACTCTGGGCAAAAGAGTGCACATGATTGTATGAGAGGTGTGATATCTACATAGTAGAACAAATGAGCAGTGCATTCGACTGTGCAGTAGTTATGCACGAGTCATTCACTTTTTCTTGAAGAGTAATGGTCTCCATTACATCAATGTATAACAAAGTAAATTACACTCAAAGTTGATTATAAGTGTACCACTTAGCATGATCAGTGTATTATCCAATATTGACCACTCATAAAAGTTGACGTCTACCATAGTGGGTATGTGTGTCTATCTCTTCGATGATATGGTCCTTCTCTATAGAGTGCAAGTGTTTGATATCTCGATCAAAAGGATGTTGTGTCACTATTAACTCAAGAAGAGGTAGAGTGTATGGATTAATAAATTCCACATTGAAGACTAGGTACATGCCCAAGTACTACTCGACATTTTCCAAAGAGAATCACTGTAATGATCTCAATAATATAACCAAAATGTTGGGGTTATTTTATCCTTAGTTTTTCTCAACAAAGTATTAGTTGTGCACCTATAATAAGGAAAAAACCAATGAGATAGCGTGCCATCATATCATGTGAGTGGTGACCTCGCTTGCTCACCTGAGGCATATAGTCTAGACTAGTTCCCATTGATTCTTCTACGTGGTGGTGGATATACAAATCTATATTATATTTAGGCACTTGGGTTAGCATATTTAGTCATTTTTACTACAAATATCACTCTAGAGATAACCATTTGATACATTCACAAGTTTATGTCGTAATATATTCTCATTCAATCATATTTAACACCAAAAAGATTAACACATCAAGACTCATAGATAAAGTAGTGGTTACATTGATTTTGATTGATAAGATTACAAAGATATTTCATTCAGCAAGTTCTCTATGTCTGTTACACATACATCTATATCTCTATTTTGATAACTTAACCAACAACAATAGTTTCCATCAAATCAAAGGGCTATTTATACATAATCCAACCCCTTTTCACGTCACATCATTAATACAAATAAAGATGATAAGCCAATGATTGTTTAATAAAAATAAGTCATAGTGAGTTGTTATAATTAAGTCCCTTTTGATTTGGACCTAACAACCCCTATATATTTTCTCTATGCTATATATTTGTGTTCGTGCTCCTCCTTTCTCATGGACCATGCTATATTTACACTTGATTAATCTCCAATGCTTTGATGAACTACTTTATAACCGTCTCCACTTCATGCACCCTTGTCCTAGTCTTGCACTTTTTTGAGTCATATGTCTTATGTTCCTCATTCTATGTTTATTTGTCTTCCACAACTCACTCTTCCATGCTAAGGTATTTTGCATTATTCTTCTATGTCTCTCTTGTACATCATTCTCTTTTGTGTCATTCTCTCCCATGCCAAGGTCCTCCACGTTATTATTGCACCCTTGTTTTTCCACAATTTGGCTCCAAAATACTTAGAATATATTACTACAAAATTTGGGGTCCAACATGTGTCAAACCTAGGCATCCCTTAGGGTTTCATTATTTTAGGGTTTCAAATTTCATCTTTAGGGTTTTATTTTCACACCTAATAATACACATTAACCATGGCTAAAATGATTGAACATTATCTTTATTTGTTAATTTAAGTCATGAAAGTAATATTTTTGTATTTTTCACTTGGATATGTTGCATTTTGATCAATCATATAATCAAATAGATTAAATATAATAATGTTATGAGATTAAAATTAATAATATATAATATCAAGCCTTCCTCAAATCTTATTGTTGCAAAATCCAATATGAGTTGCCTTTTACTATCACTAGATGAAAAAGGGCATGCATGAATTCCTTTATTCCTCTAACTAAATATTATATAGAAAATACTACACACCCTATTAACGTACTCATCATGAATTTTGAGATTGATAATACTCACAAAAAAACTACTAAGATCAACTTGATGCCATTAATGACCAAGAATTCAGTGAATATCTCAACTTGAATCCACATCAACTTGATGCAATGTTATATATCTCAAGAGATGAATAAATAAATTTGGCTCAATCTACTACATCTAAATAATAATATGACCCCCTTTATGATATCGACCCATATTTTTGAGCTAACACCTCTATTATTAGTACCATTCCTATGACATGCACCCAAATTGTTGGGGCAACACAAGGTTTCTAATTGATTTCCATACCTATTCCTACACAAGTAACCTTTAATCCTTCTATGATGACTACACATATTACATCACCAACATTGCCTATTTCACATTCCCTTGAGTGGATTGTTATAACTTTGCATGATAAGTTCTTGTAGTTGGAGCAAGGTGCATCTAGAGTTGGTCATTCAATTTATCCACATGCCTTACTTCATAATCCATTATCCCTTTAGATAACAATTTATCCTTTACCTATAGTTTTTTAACTCCTAAGATTCCACTATATGAAGGTAAAGTTAATCCAAAACAACACCTTCGATCATTATATGCAACGTGTTTGGATAATGCATATAATGACAAACTATTAACCAATATATTCTGAATAATTCTTAAGGAATATACTTTGAAATGGTTATATGACCTTCCCCTAAAATTAGTAAGAAAATTCAACCCTTTGGCAGATCAATTTCTAACATGTTTCTCTATCAGCATTGATGAAAAACTCTCTTATGCACAAATTGCTAAACTTAATCAAGGGTTTAACAAGCTAATTAGTGATTATGTACTTTGATATAGTAGTATGCTAGATAAGATGACTAATTTTATAGTCTAAAATAAGATACAAGACATATTCAAGCAAAGTTTTCTTTCACCACTCCATGATTCAATCATATTTAAAAGATTACAATCCTTTATGAGCTATGTTGTATAATAAGAGATAAAGAAGCTAAACTCGTGGCCTTAAACAAGCTCAAGTATGCACCTACTCCTACAACTACTTTAAAAATGAAATATCAAAGCAAACTAAAATAAAATATTAAAAATTTGATAACAAGAATGAGGCAAATATTATACTTAATTTAGTATCACAACCTATAAATCAACTTCAATTGTCAGCTACACCGAAGAGGTAATTTTACAGATTAATATCACCTCTATGTATACTATTATACATTCTACTTGACTAAAACCTTATCACTCTTCCTCCTCAACAATAGTTTGATCCAAACAATCCTACATCAAATAACTATGATGACAATGCATAGAGTGACTATCATCAAATTATGAGACTCTCTACAAATAAATGCTTCAAATTAAGACATACGATACAAGATCTTATTCATGATAACATTATTGAATTTAGCACCCATACAGAGGAATCTAAACCACTGAACAATGTAAAATTATAATTTGAATATCTTCAATGATCCATTTCCAAATCCTGAGATGATAAAGACTATGGTGCATCAAAAGTACATTATGCATATAATATGCATCCTCCACGTGTAACATATGATCATCCAATAGGCATGATTACTTCTCCCCATATTTATGAGGGTTGGGGTATGTTGTCTTTCCAACCCAAGGATTTACATAGTTATATAAATGTGGGGCACAATCACCCAAACTCTCCATGAGCTTTAGAAGATAAGCGCAATTCTCCAACATTTCAACAAGGAAGTATCATTTACAACAAGTTACAAGGGTAACATATTTTCACCAATGCATAGGTGTAATCATTCCTTGCTTTTTAATTTTCAAAATTCAAGTTGAAATTTCAAATTTCATTCCATGGATATTTACTTCTACTTATTTATTGTAGGTTTTGTTATTGAGTGACTTGCATAATTAGAGCTTACTACCAAAGAAAAAGTGTGTTATACACATATAGGTATACCTTTTCATTTTAATCTAGTAATACTATTGTTATAATAAAAGGGGGCATTCGTAGGTACTAAATTATAGTATTAATTAATTAAAAATGAAAATTTTGACATACATTTACCATGCATGACTTTTACGCACAAATATGGTCCTAACCTATTATTCTATCACACCTACATGTTATCGTATGAGTTTGATCTATTTATTATGTTGTTACATACCTATAAGAATGTCACTCTTTGTTTCAAACCTACATAGTATCCCATGCAAACATCCCTAGACCTTCATTGTCCTCCTGTACATGGGTCGCTAATGTCAAACTAGGTCAATATTCCTAGTCACTACTGACTTGCGGTTGAAGTTACTGACCCTTTCCCAGAAACAACTACTTCTTAAAATCAAATATTTCCTTAGCATCCTTACATATTATTAGAACATTAGTGGCATGATAAATTACCCAATTAGATTCACATATAAGGCCTTACTTGATAGGGGACTTGGCACTTATCTAATACACACACATATATATATACTACTAAACATTAAGAAAATCTACCATTTTCTTCCCAAAATGAAAATTATTCACTATTAGTAGCCTCAAGCCAAGTTTAAATCATACCAAAGTTTAGTCAAAATAAACATTGTCAATCCAAATCATTATTTGCATTCATATAGCAAAGGAGCTCAATTTCACAATCACACTAGGTGATATAACTACATGTGGTTTGATTTCCCTCTTCAAAGTATCAAATATGTAGAAAACAATCAATAATAAATTAGAGTGATTTGGGTAAGCTTAATATATTACACTTTCCTAAAAATTTTATAGGATTATAGCCCTCACAATCCCACCTAAAGTTTTAAGGTGAAGGAGGCCAAGTTTTGGAGTTCCTTACATCATCAGGTTTCAACATCACACATATAGACCAGTCAAAGATAGGTGAAGGTGACCATACAATCACAAATGCATCTTTTGTCATAGGTCATTACTAACCACTACAGGTCAATATATATATATATATATATATATATATATATATATATATATATATAGTTTATACTGACCCATATCTAATAAAATTAAATCTACATAGATAAAAACATAGTTCTCAAACTAGATATATCACAACCCTACTTTGGTTTGTTTTTCACTATCAAAACATAGTCATAGTCAGACAGTCAGTCTTAAAAGCTAAATACTTGTCCCTTTTTTATACCTAATGTATTTATCATATTCCACCTGTCATCTTAATGTCATATCTATCCATTTGAATTCATATACTGGTTTTTATCATATACGAGTTTCTAAAACCAAATTAGGGTAAAATAAGATTAGGATATGGATCTCTGTGTGCACTTAAATGGTATTATTAGGTTTAGGACCCCACCATCAGTTGATTTATTTTTAATTAGATGGTTTTGTCTACATGAATCTCATAATTTTGTTTAGGTATAATCTTGTGTGACTACTTTTGTTATGAATGTGTGTGCAATCCTAAAGTTTGATTATGTGCATGATTCACATACATATATATCCTAAACTTAAAACCTTAGATCCACTTGTAGCAATAAAATTAGGCTTGAAAATATAATAAAGGTGGGTTGAGTTGACCCCAACCACTCCTGGTTTAGTGTTTTATACATATTTAATGCTCTTAAGAGTGAAGTCAAATCGCATGTAGTTCTTTTCATTAAGTGTGTGTGTGCAATTAGTGCTCCTTAAATGTATGCAATATGTGATATAGCATTTGACACTTGGTAAATGAAAAAAATGGCTTAGATTTTGAGGTCCTTCAAACTTGGATAAGACCTAATTCTTATGAATAATTTGTAAATTGGAATAAATAAGGCAATCCATTTAAATGTGCAAGTGTTTGAGTTTACTTGATAGATGTTTGCTAGATGATCAATAAGTCTAAACTTATCTTGTATTTATCTGAGACTATTTGGGTAATTTATCACCACCATGTTATGTAGATGGGCCAATCCATAGGAGTGATTTGATTTTTAAATATGACCTTTGTTGGGTGAAGGATGAAACTATTAGATTTGGACAATATAGTTTAGACGGTACCATTTGAGTCTAAGGTTTTTGTGTGGGAGATAAGAATATTGATCTGATGGTCTAAACATGTATGAATATGATAGTTTACTAGGTTGTCACATACTTGTGGAATATTTTTAGGTGGCTAGTTATAATTAGAAGGTTTGGACCTATAGATAATATGTGGATATGAGAGAATGACAAATTAGAGTCATATATGTACACACAAGTCATGTGGGCTAAAGGTATGTCAAAATTAACATTGCCAAGTGTCTAATACCAAATTTTAGTACCTGCATTCTATAAGCACCTCTTTATTAAGCTAATATTTTTTTGGTAATTCTTATTTTTGTAATTTGACCTTGGGAGATGAAACCATAAGGGTTGCTCAATTTTAGAAGGTATGCTTGAGTCAAGTTGTGCTATATATATATATATATATATATATATATATATATATATATATATATATATGTAAGGTCATCATTATTAATAATATCTTGTATTATTTTTTTAAAATCCCAATATTTATTTGTGGGATGTCCATGAACTCTATGATAAGAATAATAATATTTGGATCTTTTCACATGTCACCAAGGAGGTAATATAATTAATTTGTTTCAAAGCATGTTCCTAAGAGTTTCACTTGGAGATGTATTAAGATTATGCACATTTATTGATTCATCAGTCTTAAATGCTTTTTGTTTCATAACCCATACCAAAAATGAAATATTTTAGGACATGTATGTTTCGAAAGGGGAGATAACGACATAATTTACAGTAGCATGCTTTGTATTTTGGGCATGTGCAAGTTTATATTCAAGTGACGTGATCTTTAGAGATAACATCTAGGCTTATTTTTGTAACTTATCTATGGAATGAATCATAGTAAAAATTTGATATACAAAATTTATGGCACTTTGAATAAGTTCATTCAAGGGTTGTTTCTTATCATGGATGGCTACACTAGGTACAATACTTTTCATGGGTTGGGAAGAAATAGCTTTACAATAAAAAACCTTTTCAAATTTGACATTCATGAAAAATTATATAAGAGTATGTACCCTAACTCTTTGTTTTGTGATAGATTGGACCTATGTATACAATATAAGCCTTGGGAAAATAATAGGGGAGGGATGGTAGTTATCACTATCTTAAGGTATAGGGGGAGAAAGAATGAAAGGAGTCACACATTCCCTTTCTGATCGAGTAATAAATGGAAGCATTTAAAATTTGAATTCTATGCAATATGTGTTACTAAGGAGAGTTTTTGGACCCAAATTTTGGTTGTCTTTTGATATCAATATGAAATATGTGTGGCAAAAAACAAGCATGACACAAGAATAAGCACGGTGTGGAAGGAACATGGTGAAAAAGTTATACAGGTACAAAAGACCATGGCATAAGAGATCATGATGCAAGAAGACCTAGTTAGAGAAGATACATAATAAATAGAGAACTTGAGAACATAGGGCTCAAAATATCAGTAGAAGACTTGGGGAACATGTTGGAAGTAGGAAATGGTTAAGGAGTGATTCTCAGGGATGAAACAGACTTAAATCATATATGAGTTTAGCACTAGCCCACATAAGGATAAACACTTAGCAATAAGCACTAGCAAATTATTTCAATTCCAAATTATATGTAATGGTTATACAGTATAACATGTTCTTAGTTGAAAGTTAGTCACCATTAAATCACTCAAGTGGGACTCACACAAAGACAAGGTGTGTTATACACACCCAAGTACACATTCATTTTCCTTAAAACATGTAATTTCATTACTAGATTAAAGGGGGAGCAAATGTAAATACTAAATCTAAATTATATAACACCACTATCTTATATACTTGGCAAGTACTTCTCAGGGTTGTACCCTTCAGTTCTAAAACCTTCTTGTTATTGAAAGGCTGGCATCCAATATCTCTTGTGTTTATCACTTATTTCTTAGTTCGACCATATATTATTTTGATGACTAAGCCTTATATGTTGATTAAAATGATGTAAAATTGATTGTTATCATCCTCTGCAAGTCTTGGACCTAAAGGTATTTTATAGCTTCTTGGACACTTGCATCCCAACCAAATGCCTACATCGACACTAGTACCCTGTGCCAAACTAAGTGTCTAGTGCCCTAAAGTCATCAAATTTGTAATTATAACATATCATTATGATATGTCTAAATGCTTTAATGTAAGATATTTTCAAAAGGGATTGATGTGTGTGTGTGTGTGTGTGTGTGTGTGTGTGTGTGTGTGTGTGTGTGTGTGTGTGTGTGTGTATCAACCCTCATTCATTCCTCGCCTAGCATAGACCTAGCAACTCATAAGACAACTTACCAAATGCATTCAATCAAGCATTCAAGTAAGCAAAGCTTCCCTATTTTTTTTGTTTCAATATCAATCATAGGGACAACCCATCTACAAGTCTGATATAGTGAAGGAGCATTCTAGGAGCCATATTTGCCAAGTTACAAGATAGGTTACTCTATGTAGTTGCTTATCACACATTGCATCTTGATACACACATAATTCAACACATATGAGAGAACCACACAAGTCTGATGCCCTCTTCAAAATATTGGCTATGTAGGTAGCACCCATCGATAGATGGGTCCTTAGGGTATTTCGACATCGTGTGTTTACTAACCCATTTTTCCCATAGTCACCATAAGGGTGAAGAAGCTAGGGTTTTATCATTTGATAAAGAGAAATAATCTATGCGTGAGATCTAAACACACTAAACTAAAGGTGACAACAAACCTAAAAGGTTTCAGGTAGTCACACTTGGATATAGTTGATAATCCAGACTGGACACCTACATCTAAGTTAGATAGTAGCATCGATGCAACCATCCATATTTGACACAAAATTTTGAGGCCACATAATGTAAATTTCTAGAATATGATGACTATTCCAAGATCATGATCCAATCTAATTCTAGCCTATTTTAATCTAGATCTATATGTACACAGTAAACCAACTAAGTAATCTTATTTTTTATTTATTATGATATCAATCAATAGTTGTACTTTTTATTTCTAACATATCTCAACATTTAAATTCAGAAGAACATTGTTTATTTGAGTTTACAAATTAATTACCATGTTATAAATATACCTATCACCCTTATGCTTATTAATTTTGTAATGTCCCCAAATGAGACAATTAGACCAAGTTGGGGTTTTCCAATAAACTCTTAGATAATTTTTTTAATCAATTGAAATCTAATCCATAAAACCAATAAACCCTAGCACGAGAATAATTTTCAAGCAAAACACACTCCAAAATAGTTGAATAAGAAACTGAAAATAAGTACCCTTTTAGCCAAGTGATGGTGGTGAGGAGGCTAAAACTTATCCCTACAAATATTTTGATTTTTAAGTGAAGGTATAATTACATTTCCACTTCCAAATCAACCCTAAAACTTCCCCAAGTGAGTCGTCACACTTAGGAAAAATTAGAGAAATAAATTAGGTATTCAAACCATTGAATTTACCCTTCCACCAACCTTCCAAACCTTGCAAAATCCCTCCAAATATTAGAGAAAATTTAAAATAAAATAACCAACAATGTTCCACATCAAATTAGGGTATTATCATGAGCAAACCTTAGCCAACTCAAATCTCCACACTTAGAATAATATTTCAAAATTTTATTACCCCATCAAGGGTCAAACTTGACTAAAAAACCTTGTATAATATTCAAAAATAAAATAATAATAATTCAAAAATTATTATTATTTGTACCAGGCATATTGGGACTCAAAACCTTTACAGTCCTCTCACAAAATCCAATGCCACACCTCATAAAATATTGAAAATAAAATTAGAATATTATAATGATCAAAAGGGTCACCAATTAACCTCTCAAACACTCCTAGGGCAAGTTGCCCAAGTTATAAAGCTTCACAATTAAATCTTCAAACCCTCAAAGGGTCCTTGTATAGAGTAGCCCTCCCAAGAGGGGTCTTCCTCTTAACCAAATCATTAATTACCTTATTTTTAGCCCTCAATAATTTATTATTTGCCTTGATCAGCTGAAATTTAAAAATTTTGAATCTTCCAGAATATTTAGAATTTCAAAGAAAAAGTTAGCTCAAAATGATCACAAAAATAGTAGTTATCCAACAAAATTAGAATAAGAATTTTCCTTCCATGGGAAGTCCCCCAAAATTTATTCTGAAGTTCTAAAAACCCTAGTTACAGCGCTAGATATCTTCAAACCTAAAAATGGAGCTCAATTATACAACCAAATAATGATAAATCAATGCAAACAACTCTCCAAGGTATTCACTTTGCCTTTGAATAAGGTGGTGTTATAAAACACCTTTGTAGGTTCAATTTCATGCAACCATAAAAATCTGAAGTGTAATTATAGCCCTTGAATAGAGTTGCCCTGAATGTAAGAATGGAGGTTTTTGTCCCCAAACCCTTGACACATTTGAAGATTTTTATCTTCAAGTTATGATGAACAAGCTTGACATACTTGATCAATAAATCAATATTCCAAATTCACATAATCTTAAATGGCATACAAATCCCCTTATATATCCACTTTTAAGTCATGAAGGAAGAGTTAGTGGATTATAAGGATAATTTGCTTTTAAAATTACTTTAAGGGCAAAATAAGCCCATGACCCTCAAAAAGGTCCCAACTTAAGTGAAAAGCAATTTAAATTATTATTATTTTATTTTAAGTATTTAAAAATACTTTTTATTTTATTAATAATATTATTTAATTTCAAAATAGGGACATTACAATCCTCCTTGACCAAAATTGCTTGTCCTCAAGCAATTGCAATATCCACGAAAGTGTCCCAACATACCTTATTATGCAATGTTTAATTGTAACTTCTTCCCATGAAAAAGAAGCTCCAAACTAAACTTGTATCTTGTTGTACCTATGTTTTATAGGTTGCCCCCAAGTGTTTAAAGTGTCATGACATCCACTATTAATCCCCCAATCAATTTCTAGGCTCACTTCTTTCTCTAGCCAATGGCTGCCCCAAACACAAGTTGCCCCACACAACTCAAAAAAACTATTAATATGTTTCAATTTCTACCCCAAACTCTTCAAAATGGGTCTCTCAAGAGTTGGGATCTTCCATGGTGAAGTCATGGACACTTATCCCTTAATCTAGGAAGAAATCATCTTGTCAAAAAGAATGTACATGGTGATATGTGGGTTGTTTATGTGATGTAAAACCATTCCATTTATTCCACAAGTCAACCAATTCATTACCACGTTGACCTCCCATGTATCCTCCATGTCCATATTCTTCAAGGATGCCAATATGAACTCCAACAACATGAAAATAAAGTTAAAGCTGCAAAAAAGATTTTTTTTGCAAAATGATACCTTGGTGCCCCAAATGAAAAGATCCATTTTATCTTTATCCCTTGTGTGCATGCTACGGTGACCACCCTTCAACAACTCTTTGGTATCCTCTACATGTCATGGAAAAACTTTCTCAACTTACAAACAACTGACCAAATCAAATGCTTTGAACAACATACCTTGGGAATAATTATTTCCACTTTGTTATCCCCTTTAGGGGGCTTTCATCATGTGCATGGCGTATCCCATTCATGACTATCCCTTCTTATTTCTCATGAGCAAGCATGAAGTCAAGTAGCAGTCAAATAAATGCTCAAAACTCACCAAGATGTAATGTTGTTCCATGCCCTCAAATTTCACCTTTTCTAATGCAAACCATGCCCCAAAATAATAATATTTTGAGAATTTATGAGTAGCTAACAATATACAACAAAAACAATCATATTGCCCATTTGAAAGGGCTATAAAATGTCACAAAAATTGGATTTTCTAATTTTGAAAAAAATAATAATTAAATAGTGCAACATTTCCCTTTAGTATAGGTGATACAATGCCCCCAAAATCAATCTTTTTGCTCATGATAGCCAGCTATAGCAAAATGCTCAACTCAAAAAAAATTATGACAAAATTTTTGGACCTCTTATCAAAATATTCAAACCTCTTTGTTGATTGTATTAGGCAACCAATTTCCCCTTGACGTGGGTTAATGGTCATAAATGTTACAAATAAATTTTGGACTCTTCCAAAAACTGAGAGGACAACAAATATTTCTAGATTATACTTTGTAACTAGTTGCTCAAAACTTGGCCCTTTGCTCGATCCATGAGTGGTCTCATGCCCTCCTTCATGCACTCAACTACACCCCTTACATTGCTCTTAGACATGGCAAGGGATGTCATTAATGAACCTACACATGAAACAAACATGTTAGAAAAAACATTAGTGTTTAGCAACACTTTTATAATTATGTCACCATGCCTCATGAGCATGATATCAACCTCCTTTTTATGTTTTAACTTAATCAAATATTGGTTGTAGTATGCTTTTTTCTCCTCCCAATTTCCCCTTCTAGTGGTTGGAAATCCACTACTACACACTTGAATCATTCCCATAGTGTCGGGGTGTGAGGAACACAATTTCCTAGGAACCATACACACCATGTAAACAAATTTTCTCAATGGAAATAAATTGAAATTGAAAAAAATAGTAGTCATTATGATCCTAGGACCATGATAACCCTTGTCTATCCCCTTCTTTATGTTGGCCCAACATGACATACTAGCAGTGTTACCTTTGTAGAGCTCACTTGGATCATATATTCCTTGGTGTCATTAATTGTGAACTTGAATTAAGGAGTCCTCATGCCTCATATTACAACCCATAACCTTAATTTTATCACCTTTTATTGCATTCCCCTAATGAGAGCAACATAACTAAAATGACATAGCATGAAACAAAAAATTTGAAGTGTTATCAACCTTCCCATACCTTGGAGTGATGAACAGTTTGTTCTCTCTTAATGAAGTGGGTTTTGTGGAGATACCTCCAACCCTTATATCCTCAAGATTTGTAATATTTATATTTGATCACATGACTCTTTATAGGGTTGTTTTGAAAATCAGTCAATGGATGTTCGAAGGTTTGTGCATTTTTTTCAAGTTTAAGCCCTTTGTATATGATAATTGATGCCCTTTTTGCCTCAATTTCATCCTTCTTTGGCTCAAACTCCTTGTTTTCATTTTTTATGACTTCATTGTCATGCATACAATCATTATAATATAAATACACATCTTTTACCAATAAAAGATCTTTACCTTGCACTTCCTTTAGTTCATGCTCATTGATCTCTTCCTCTTCCTCTTATTCTTTTGATGGCTCATGAAGTTGTTGACCAACTTATTTCACCTTGGAAAATTTTGATTTTTTTGTTACTCCCACTTTAATATCTACCCTTTGCAACCCCATTGGTTGTTTTATAGCTTGATGTAAACCTTCACTAGGCTGCCCTTGAATTTTTGGTTCTTGTGGTTCAAAAAATTCAGTCATTGGCTACACTTTACCAAGCTGAAATAACTTTTTTTGCTGCTCCAAAATCCTTGATTTTTCTTTTGTTTGATGAAAGCATGTGAACTCCTCAAAGTAAAGTTTAGGATTAACCCAATTAAATCTCCCAATGAGCCACTTGTTGAATTCGTCATAGGTATCTATGAGATGGTGCTCTTGGGTTACCAACTCGTGGTGCTACCAATCACAGACAAAACCCTCTAAATGTGATATGGAAAATTTCATGGCCACATCTTCCTCCATGGGATGAACTGAAAGGTATGTGTCTACCTTATGAACCCATGCACTACCTAAAGTACCTACAGAACTGTCAAATATGAGAATACCAAATTTACCAAAGGCATCTTGTACTCCCTTTTATCTACTCAATCCATCTTATGACTGCCTCTTCCTTTCTTCCATATCACAAACTTAATGAGGTTTATGGAATTTTGGATAGAGGGTGGAAAGGTCATGTATTTTTCATAAGTTTCCATGAGATCAATTTAAATAGAAGGCTATCCCTTCATATCTTTCATGTCATGTAACCCTTAATTTCCCATAGTTTAGCCAAGATGTTGACTCTGATACCACTGTAATGTCCCCAAATGGGACAATTAGACCAAGTTGGGGTTTTCCAACAAACCCTTAAATAATTTTGCTAATCAATTGAAATATAATCCACAAAACCAACAAACCCTAATTGGAAAATTTGAACAATTTCCAAGCAAAACACACTCCAAAATAGCTCCAAAAATAGCTAAATAAGAAATTGAAAACAAGTACCTTTTTGACCAAGTGATAGTGGCGAGGACGCTAAAACTTATCCCTACAAATATTCTAATTTTTAAGTGAAGTTACAACTGCATTTCCACTTCTAAATCTGGCCTAAAACTTCTCCAAGTGAGTCGCCACACTTAGAAAAAAATATATAAATAAATTAGGTATTCAAAACTTTGAATTTACCCTTCTACCAACCTTTCAAACCTTACAAAATCCCTCCAAAGATTAGAGAAAATTAAGAATAAAATAACCAATAATTTTTGCATCAAATTAGGGTATTATCATGACCAAACCTTAGCCAACTCAAATCGCCACACTTAGAATTATATTTCAAAAATAAAATAATAATAATTTAGAAATTATTATTATTTGTATTGGGCATATTGGGCCTCAAAAACCTCACAATATTCCCACAAAATCCAACGCCGAACCTCATAAAATATTGCAAATAAAGTCAGAATATTATAATGATCAAAAGGGTCACCAATTGACCTCCCAAACACTCTTAGGGCAAATCACCCAAGTTAAAAAGCTTCACAATTAAATCTTCAAACCCTCAAAGGGTCTTCATGTAGAGTAACCTTCCCAAGATGGGTCTTCTTCTTGACCAAATCATTAATTACTTTATTTTCAACCCTCAATAATTTATAATTTGCCTTAATTAGCTAAATTTTTTAAAATCTATATATTCCAGAATATTTAGAATTTCAAAGTAAAAGTTAGCTCAAAATGATCACAAAAATAGTAGCCATCTAACAAAATTAGAATCAAAATTTTTCCTCCATAGGAAGTCCCCTAGAAGTTGTCCCCAAGTTTAAAAAATCTTAATTACAGCCTTAAATTCCTTCAAACCTAAAAATATAACTCAATTGTGCAACCAAACAATGAGAAATCAATGCAAACAACTCTTCAAGGTATTCACTTTGCCTTTGAATAAGGTAATATTATAAAACACCTTTGTAGATTCAATTGCATGCAACCATACAAATTTGAAGTACAATGACAACCCTTGAATAGAGTTGCCCTGAATGTATGAATGAAGGTTTTCATTCCCAAACCCTTGGCACACTTGAAGGTTTTCATCTTCAAGTTGTGATGAACAAGCTTGACATACTTGATCAATAAATCCATATTCTAAATTCGCATAATCTCAAATGACATACAAATCCCCTTATATATCCACCTTTTAATTATGAAAGAAGAGTTAATGGATTATAAGGATAATCTACTTTTAAAATCACTAAAGGGATAAATAAGCCCATGACCTTAAAAAAGGTCCCAACTTAAGTGAAAAATAAATTAGACTATTATTACTTTATTTTAAGTATTTTAAAATACTTTTTATTTTAGTAATAATATTATTTAATTTCAAAACAGAGACATTATAAATTTTTACTTTCTTAACCCTATACTATATTGACCCATCTCAATTTAGGGTTAAACACTTCTTCACCCCTACCTTGTAGGGCTTGTTGGTTTTTATCTTCTAGTTGGATGTTCTTTAGTTTGGCTACACTCTTAATATTTATTTGTTGCTTTTTGGCTGATTGTTGTCTTGGGTATCTCTAGTTTTGTATCTTTTATTTATGTCTCTCTTGTTTGGATTTTGGGAAGTTTTCATGTGATTGTTGCACTTTGTTGAGTTGTGGGAGATTTGGGCCTCTTATTTGTGTCCTACACCAGTTTGTAGCTCTAGTTAAAAATAATGTGGTTCACTGCTACAGTGTTTGTAAAAACATTCACCCATTAACAAAATAATAATCTAAATAAGATAAAACTATAAATATTCAGATTCTACAAAACTAGACAATAATCATACAAATCAGAATGTAAAAGACTATATTGTTATGACACTTATTATATTTAAAATTGACCAAATAAGAGGGAAGAGATGCACATAGTTGATTTCTAATTTTTGTTGCTCACCATATTCATCACAATCCCTGAAAATGCATTATATGCGCTTTGTTACCATCATATTAGGAAATAAGAGCTTAAAATATACATGAATGTTGTTGGCAAAGCTCAGACCCCTATGGTGACAAGTGCTTTCCAGACTCTACTAGTATTATCCTTGTTGTCTTTGCAAGTTTGTGTCAATCTTACACAACCAAGATTGCACTTGTAGATAATTACTATGTGCACGCTTGTCTTTGATCATGTATGTTGATCCATACTTTACTTTTCCTTACTCTAAAACCCGAATCACACTTTTGACATAAGATGACCTTTAAAAGGGGGTTAGAAAGTTGGGTTAGACAACCCCAACCAATCCGCACCGAGTGATTAAGCATTGCCTATGTTCTAATACTCCAAAGAGGGCTCCAAGTACACATAGTTCTCCCATCTAGATGTGTATGTGCACACACAATCGTGATCACGTTAGAATGCGATGCAAAGTTTGGATTTTGACACTTGACATCATGTAACTTTGACTTGCATTTGTAATTAGACTTGGCTCTAAGACCGTTCTTTTTAGGAACATTCAAGTATGTATGTCTTTATGGTATTATCTCAAGAGAGTGCTAATAATTTTTTTTATGTTATTGCAAATAATAACAAAGTTAGCAAGTGAGTATGACCTTATACACAATTTGTATTTATAGATAACTCTTTGATATTTATCGTTATGATCGACACATAAAATATGTCTAAGCTAATCTAATGGAGACACCCCAATTTAAAAACTAATCATGAACTGTTCTTAAATACTACCAATAAATACAGATCCCTATAACAAAACCACAACTATTCGAATGTTACCAAAATTATCTTTAAAGTGAAAACCAATAATTTAAAATATAAATAATAATTTGTTTAAAATTTGAAAATACTATTTTAAAAAAAAAATCCTAAATATAAATATCTAATAAATTAGGTTAAAATAAACCCAAAAAAATAAAAAATAAAAAATAAAAAATAAAAATAAATATATATATATATATATATATACAACATCTAAACATATCCCCCGAGCCCCGCTCCCCCCCCCCCCCCACCAAAAAAAAAACTAAAAAAAAAAAAAAAAGCCAAAATTAATTTTGCTAAATACCTAATAATAAAAAAAATCAAACATTAGAATAAATAAGTGGAGATTTCATAAACTTAATGGAATAAGCCTTCTTTGAAGCGGCTAACGGAATACCACAGTAAAATTTTTTATTTCAAATTCTCGTGATTATTTTCCCTCTTTTCATTCCCCCATAGTTGGAAGCAGTTTGCAGGTGTGATGGGGGATTCTCCTCCTTCCACTCGCAACAACAATAACAATATGAAGAAGAGAGGCGTTAAAGATTTTGCTGTCTCTCTGTGCAACACGTCTCCTTCTCCTTCTCCTGCTCCTTGTTCCAAAGGGAAAGTCAAGAAGGCCAAGCAAGCAATAAGCTGCAACAATACATCAACAGCACCATTACCATTACTGAAATCCAAAGAGTCTCTAGACATAGAAGATTTTAAAGGGGAAGAGGCCTCATCAATCTCGCAGTGTCTTCTTCAATGGTACTATGCAAGGCAGCGTGCGTTGCCTTGGAGGTCCAACCAGGAGGAGGGGGAAGACGAAGAACGCAGAGCATATGCAGTGTGGGTGTCGGAGGTAATGCTTCAGCAGACGCAGGTGGTTACTGTGGTGGGCTATTACACTCGCTGGATGGACAGATGGCCTACGCTTCAACATCTTGCCAAGGCTTCTCAAGAGGTAACTTATATATGGGACACGCTCATTCATTTGGATATCAATATTAATACTAATCCTTCATCCGTGGGGACAGGAGGTTAACGAAATGTGGGCAGGATTGGGTTACTACCGCCGCGCCCGCTATCTGTTGGAGGTATATTCTTACCTAATGGCCTCCAGTTTCTAGCTTTTCAATTCAGTTCACTTCCCAGTTTTTCTTAACAGGCTTGGGTTCTCAACACTGCGGCCCAAATGTATTTTTTCGCTGCTTTTCGGCAGGGTAACTTGGAAATAACAGGCATAACACGTCATAGTCCCTGTTTTTAATAATTCACGATGGCCTCTTCTTCATTCTTTAATCTTCTGGACGTAAACCCACATATGATTACTAATAACTCATGCAAATTACCCATGCCAGTTTTTCCACCGCTTTCAACTCTGCAAACTTGCCACTTCTCCCTGGAGGCGTCCAATTCAATTCGGAGCTCAACTGATGAGGGGGAAAAAATAGTTTACTGGGCACTGATCGAAGTCATCTTTGTTAATTATTTCAAATCGTCATGATTGAAACTGGACTGTTAAATGTTGTAATCTTTCGACTCCGTGCTGTGAATTGTACCTTTCTTTGACTCGAATCTCCGTGTTCAAAGGAGAATGATATTGCAGAATTGCCCACGAAAAGGGGCTAATAAAAAATAAGTAGGACTTTCGTCTTCCTAATCCCTGGTGCATCTCCCATCCACTTCATATTTAATGATTTGTGTACAAAACTTAAAGCCCCTAGGCTTAACTTAAATGTCATTTGCCATGTTTCAAAAGCCACCCAATATCTTTTCCCCAAACGATACCTTCTTTTTTTCTGTTCAATTTATTTATTAAAGGACTTGTTGACGATCAAGTTAGTAACCAAGACTTGCGGAAGCATTGTCAACAACGATTTGAATTCCAGCTTATTTTTCTCAAGTATCTGATGCATACCTGCACATAAAGGAAGGTACAACTACAAAAATTATAACAACTGTGGGCACTTGCACACCCAAAAGCAAAGGATTGCCCCTGCAAACCTTGAAAGTAATGGAGAAAATGCTTTTCAAAATTTGTGATCTAACAAAACCTCTATTTATACAAAAGAGGGACTCAAACCCTAACTTGAGGCCCAAGTTACCTTTATGGGGTAATGAAACTACTATTTATTAATCCATCCTAAAGCCATTAATTATCTATTTGAGGCCTAATTTAACATAAATGGCCTTGTACAAAATACCAAATAGCTACATTATTACAAAACTATAAGCTTGCATACGAAAAAGCTCACAAATGTTATATTCAGGTACACAACATACCTTGCCTTTTTGAAAGCTTTGTCACTCTTACGCTTCTTTAACCTATGCTTGAGGATTATCAGTGCTCAAAGATTTGAGAATACAATTCTTGGATGAACTTAATTATCTCAGTAACTGTACTCTACTAAAAATACTCACCAGGTCTATAAGGATCTAAGTATGGTTTAACCAAGAGACCCAGGGCAGGAGAGATCATTAATGATGGAGAAGATTACTTAGGAAAACTGTTTTTTGCCACTTGCTCTTGATTGCCTTAAATTGCTTCTTCTTTTTGGTCAACAAATACATTTTGCTCACATGAAGATTCATCATAAAGTGGAAGGGCTTCATGGAAGAGAAATTGGGAGATCATTTGTGCCTCTTTAAAATCTACTTTATGTGGAGGTTCCATCTTAGAAAGGACTGGTTTCAGCAAGGATATGCTAAAAATAGTTACATAATTGAAATATGTTTTCATACCATTTATCACAAGCCTTTTGTAAATCCAACCATGCATCTATGTCTTTTCTATGTTTCCCGTTTATCTAGACTGCAATAATAAATGTATCACATGTATCCATCATTTTTTCCATCACATCCATGCTAGCCAGTTTTGAGTATACCTTGCTCTTGTTTTTCACCAAGTTTTTCCCATGAGAGTGTTTAATGTTGTCAATCAGACTTGCATCCTTGTGAAGGTAGTTTTAGGCGTTCATAGTCTGCTGAAACTTGGAAACAATCATAAGTTGTGGGTCACCTAATTAGTGGATTGAGTCTCTAGATCTAAGGGCTAGTTCCCTTTAGTGTATCAATTAGGATTTTACTACTCTACACTATAATCTGCTTGGGAAATGGGAGAGAAAACTTAAAAGAAAATTCTACCTAATGACGGTGATACCCCTGAATGATTGGTTGATCCACTCAATTAGAGCTTTTAAAAAACATTGATTTAGACAATAAGAAGGCTAAATTTTCAACTCCAATTGACCAATATGCATAAGTATTTCACGAAAAGGTTTGATCTAGTAATGGAAAATTGAGGGAAATGAAAAAATAGCCCTGATTTAAAGCACTAATCAGCCACTTGCATCCACTAAAATTTCAGCCAAAAGACACTTAAACACAGAGCATGACCTGCATAATTTGACTAGTTAGTAACTAGGTAAGAATCAAGACTTGGCAAAGAAGAAAACTTTATCACTTATGCAAATCAATGACAAAATACACTATATCAGCTTGTTGGAAATTGAGAAACAACAGTCCTATTAATCTGAAAAAGGTTACAACTCAGTCTTTGGCAGAATTTTGTCTTGCCAAAAGAGGGATACATTTCAAGGCTGAAAAGCCAACTTATATAGAAAAATACACTACAGCCAAGAGGTTGGCGTTGAAAATAGAAGAAGACAACTCTTACTCCAGTCCAAGTCGAATTTCTGTTATGCCAAGATAACAAAGCCTTCTAAATTTGTCTTTTGTCTTGCATGAAAATCCTTTGGCATTGAAAAATAGACGGTGGGCTCAAGCTTGGACTAATTTGTCTCATGCATGATATCCACGCCCACCTCCAAAAATGGAACTCTTCTTGAGCTGCTAGAACGTTTGAAAGGCTTCTATTTGCATGAAAACAACGCTAATGCCGAACTTAGATTTCCGTTTGAACTATTGGAATGTTTGAAAACCTTGTAACCAACAAGAGTGCATGCACGTAAATCACGTTAAGCTCTCCAATGTTAAACAACTCGAGTCCATGCAAACGAGTCTTCGTCTTTAGAATTGAAGGTGTTGTGCTGAAACGGTTACACCTGGATGTGTCTAATCTTGCTTGGACCACTTTGCATGAAGAACCCTTTAATCTGTCTATATTCGCTATTGACATCTCTCGCTTTATTTGGCTCTTCGTTACTGTGCATGTTCATTAGTCGTTTGTCTATATCTTTTCCCCCTTGCATGTATTTGTCTCGGGTTTATTCTTGCAGGCCTTTTCATCCCCTTTCTTTGTCTTTTTTCATTGGCCTTCAGAATTCTATCAAGTCATTTTTTCGCGGACAAATTGTCTGCGGGAATTGTCTCGGACTTCTCTCTTTGTCTTGTTCTCTTTATTTCCTTCGGACAAAAAGTCCGACGGAAACTTTCTCCCGGATCTGTCTTTTGCTTGGACTTTCACTTGGCAAACCTTTCGAAGGAATTCTTTCGAACAATTTGTCCGAAGGAATTCCTTTAGACTTATCTTTCGCTTGAATTGTTTTCACTTTCCCACGGACAAATTGTCTGTGGGAATTCAAGTCCTCGTCTTTATCATTACTTGTGGGTTATCTCTCTTGGAAAGTCTTCCGAAGGAATTCCTTCGGACTTTTTGCCGCGACCTCTCTTTTCTTTCGGACTTTCTGTCAAGTCATTTTCCCGCAGACAAATTGTCCGCGGGAATTGTCTCTCGGGCCTTCCCAAATTACCCTTCGGAATTTTTGTGATGAACTTTCCCGAAGGGTAGATACCCTTTGGGACTCTCAAAAAGTGTCTCTTGGAACTTTTGTGTGTCCCCTCGGCTTTGTGAAAAGGACCCTTCGGGTTTTTCCAAGCGCCCCTCGGAAATTTCCAAGTGGACTCTTCTTCCGAAAAGTGCTCTTCGAAATTATGTAAATGGTCCTCTTTTTTTCGGCTTTTGTCTCTCGGACAAAATGTTCGAAGCTCTGCTTCATACATTTTTTCCTTCGGATTTTGCAAATGAACTCTGCCCTTTGAGGAATGCTTTCTTCCAAAGGGTATATACCCTTCGAGTTTCTTGTTAAGGACCTTCGAAAAACTTGCCAATGTCCTTCGTGAAGTGCCCTTCGGGCTTCCTCAATGAATCCTCAGACTTTTGTTTTGAACCTTCCTGAAGGGTATGTGCCCTTCGGGATTTTTGTAATGTCCCATTTCCTTTTGATTTTTATCAACTGTCCTTTTTCGAAGGGCTAATAACCCTTCAGACTTTTCATTTTGAATATTCTCGAAGGGTATGTGCCCTTTGGGATTTCTACAAATGTGCCTTCGGAATCGTGATGAGCCCTTCGGAACATAGAGCCTTCGTCGAGTACCCTTTGGGAAAAATGTTAAAGTCATTCGGCCTTTGGAAAATAGTCCTTCGGCCTTTTTGTAATGGACCATTCCTCTTGTATTTCCTTTGGACAAAAGTTCGAAGGAATTCTGTCTTAAGCCTTTTCAAAGAATTCTCTCGGCCTGGTCCTCTTCCCCTTCTTTGAAAGACATGTTTAAGCAAAGCTCTGAATGATAGAGGTTGCAATTTTGACCTGTAGGGTGAAAAATTGTCAACATTTAATACAAAATATAGGAGAAAAGTTGCAGATTTGAAGCTATAATTTTGCATAGACGTAGATATGAACTTCTTTGAATAGGAAAAAATGGCATTGGGGTTTCTTATCTTGGTTGGAAGTTATGATGCCTTTCCCCTTTTGGCTAGGTTTTGAAGCTTGAACATTTGTAGAAAGTTCTATATCATGTTTCTCTACCAAAACTTTATGAAATTCCTTGAAATCTAAGTTGATGGTTCATTTTGGATACGGGTTTGGGTTCGACAAATCAAGTTTGTCGGTATGACAATTTTTTTGCCTCGCATGCATCTTGGATACAATGGTACAAAAAAAAAATAATAAATATAAAATATAAATCTTCTAGCCTAATGAACAAAAATGAAGTGACATTAAACACACAATATGCATATAAAAAACAAAATAACAAAAAAAATGCTAATTGAATGCCAAATGTTATGATAATCATAAATATTGATTATAATTTATTACATCAAAATTAGTATTTATCATCATATTGCTCTTCATCAAGAGCATCAACATCAACATCAACATCAACATCATGATGTGGTTCATTAGAACCACAAGGACTAGCATTCCCACTGCTCTTGCTACCTACACTGTGTCACCAAGAAGTGTCCATGTCAAGTAATGAATGGTGGGAATTTGAAGCATCCAAGTCAAACATCCTTTGGATCTACATTCTAATGAGTCGTTGCCCCTTGTACTTCGACTTCTTTTGCATTAAAAGACACAAGTTGGAATGTATATGGACCAACTCAGTATTTTTTGCTGCCATCTTGTGTTTTTGTAGTGGATGATGCTATAGTGTGTTGGAGAATTAATCTTATTTCGGTTTTTATTTATGTTTTTAAGTTTATCCTAATTGTAGCTTATATGTGCATTTATTATAATTATAAATGCATTTTATCCTAGATTTATGAGATGGCTCTCACTTCTCTTATTCACTTGTAGGTTTTGGGAGTTACTTTCACAAGTAACTCCTCTACCACATGTCACACACATCCTCCTCATTTGTAAGAGGATTAAGGACACTTGACACACATGCTAAAGCTTGCTCATATAATTCCTTATTCTTTCTAGTTATATTTATTGAACTCCTCTCACATTCTTCATAGAATTTAATTTTGTTTTTGCTCTTGCATCCTTGTGATGCTCCTTTGGCGTAAGGTTATTTTCTCTCTCTTTTAGTTTCTTCTTGCTATGTACTTGGAATTTAATTGTTGTAAGATTTTTAATAGATTGTGGGGTTTTTCTTCGTTCAATGGTTTTTCCACTTGTCAAATCTCTCGCCTTAACTTTGTGGTTTGCCTTTACTTTAAGGTAACATTGTTCCCTAAGTTTTTTTATTTATTCAATGTTTTAATTCGATCTTTGGGAATATTATTTTATGGTATTAGAGCATGTTTCTCTTTTGACATGAAACCTAAGTTGTGCAGTTTTTTTTGATGAAAATTTTGAATTTTTTTGCAAGGGTTTGTACCATTGCATCCCATTTTTAGTCTCTTTTTCCCTTTTAAGTTTAATTTTTATCATTTTTTCGTATCTCATCATTCTAATGTGTATTTCAAGTTGCTCTCAAAAGAAAGATTTACAATTTTTTAAAGTTGGTTGCACAAATAAAATGTGTCATTTCTTCTATTTTAAAAAACCCATCACATTAAGAAACTGTCTAAAAAAGAGGCCATATCTTTATATTGGGAGTTTTAATTTTTACAACTTTTCTGGATTTTGATAATTTGTCTTCTAAGAATATACTGTTAAAATTTTAGAAAAATTTAGAAATCATAAAAAAACGTATTTATTGATTTTTCTTTTCAAAAAAACATGGTTAAAAAAATCTGGGTTTTTAAGTTTTGGTATTTTTTTCACTTTGTTTTTTAATGCTTTTCAAAATCAAAACAAAACCTTTTAAAAATTGTTTTCATTCAAGTAAAATAAATTTAAAGTTCTTTTATAATATTTGTATTGGTTTAAAAATTAAAACAACCAATTAAAGTTTTACATCAAGTTTTACGTCTTATTCAAACCATGTTTGATTTTTATAAATTCATAGCTTAATTTGCAAGCAAATTTTGATATTTTTGGTGTGGACTTACATTTACAAGATGTAATTCATATAAACTTTGCTTTAACTATAAGGTTTTATTACAATGTAATTTAGTTTTATCTCATTCTTTGATTAACTTTTAGTTGTTTTTCAATTTATCCTTACTAATCTTTAGAAAATTTGCTTCTTAACATGCTAAAATGGCATTCGAACTAGCTTTTTTTAATTTTAAAAAAGTTTTTGCATTTAAAAGATTTGAAAAATAATGAGATAGTTACTTTTAAGTCTCAACTTGCATGTCAAAACGACACTTTTAAATACTTTGCAAGACTCTTTTATTGAGCAAATGACAACCATGCAATCTTCTATTGACGTGTTAAATGTTAAAGTTGCATCTTTTGCACATGGTAATAACTTTAATGTAGATGAAACTCATTGTGTTTCAAAAAAATTCAATTTTTTTTGAACACTTCTACCAACCTTAGTTAAAAAATTATGCACAATATGAACTATTCGGATGGTGGGCTTGGTAAGTGTGAAAACGGTATTCTTGAACCTCTTTTGCCTAAATTTAATGCAAATTGTAAAGGTCTTGTAGATTTAGGTAAATTATAATACTTCAAATGCTTCTAATGAAAATTTTGAATTGTATCGTCCTCCGCATCGACGGACTTATAATGCAATTTTTTATTATTATAATACTTGAAATGTTCATGTTTTGATTAAAAATGATAATCCTTGTATGCATTGTAAAAAAACATAGGCATCGTATCTTTAAATGTTGAAAGTTGCAAACATACAAATCTTGTGGCAAATCTTCTCATGACACTTTGCATTGTTGGAAAAAGACTGAATCTCTTACCTTTAAGATTAAACAATGTTTGAAGTCCTAAAAATAATGGTTCTTCTAAAGATTTTGATGTCTTATTATGATAATTCTTCAAATGCTTCACATAGAATATTTTTTGCAAGCGACACATCTTCTTTGTCTCCGTTTTAATTAAACTCAAACTTTTTTATGTATACCTTATTTTTTGTTGCAAAGTAAATATGCTTTAATTATTTTGACTAACTTCTATTTTGTGCAGGATTTTGCATTTTGTGATGGAAGTTGTCTTTGTTCTATTTGCCTTGTTTTACATCTATTTTTATTATTTTATGTATGTAGATTATATTTTAATTGTATATTGGTTACTTAATTTGAAAGATTGTTGTTAACTTGTTTATTTTGCAAAGTTTTGTGAATCATTTCTTCTTGTTGGTATTTGTGTCCAAAGAGATTTCTTTGAGATCTTTGATGATCACGTCTTCATCCTTGCGATTTTTGACGTTATCTTCTATTATTTTTTCTTTTAAAACTATTGTAATTCCTCTTCAAGGAAGCTTCTATTAAGGGGGAGTATTATGTAATCTCAACTCCCTTGTTTGTAAAATATTTTTTCCATTTTTGTAACCGCAATTAAAGTGGAGCATTGAAAAATTAATCTTTTTTGGGTCTTTATTTATATTTTTAAGTTTATCCTAGTCTAGTTTATGTGTGCATCTATTATAACTATAAATATATTTTATTTTGGATTTATGAGGTAGCGCTCACCTCTCTTATCCACTTTTAGGTCTTGGAAGCTACTTTCACAAGTGATTCCTCTACCACATGTCACATATATCCTCCTCATTTGTAAGAGGATTACAAACACTTGACACATGTTGAAGCTTGTTCATGTAACTCCTTATTTCCTTCTAGTTCTATTTATTGAACTCTTCCCCCATTCTTCCTAGACTTTAATTTTCTTGTTGCTCTTGTATCTTTATAACACTCTTTTAACATAATATCATTCTCTCTTTATTTTTCTTAGTTTATTCTTGCTATGTACTTGGAGATTCATTGTTTCAAGATTTTTAATAGATTGTAGGGTTTTTTCCGTTCAATGGTTTTCCCACTTGTCAAATTTTTAACTTCAACTTTGTGGTTTGCTTTCACTTCGAGGTAACATTGTTCCTTAAGTTTTTTTGTTGATTCAATGTTTTAATTCAATTTTTGACAATAATCTTCATAGTGCTATAATTCTCCTCTGAAGAAGATGACTTCATTAAAATTTATAAAAGTTAAAAGTTAAAACCCAACCATAAATTTAAAGCTTAAATAATAAAAAAAGAAAAAAACTTAAAAAATAAAAAACTTATCTATGAGAAGATTTTAATTGCAAGAGGTTGTAGGTGCATGGATTTTTGGGCATGGAGTACCACCACATATGAGCATTCTCCTTGTATTTAGCTTGAAGAATGCCAATGTTACAACTTGTGGAGGTAATGAAAGTCCCAAAGTCGTTCATAAACATTTCTACCTCAAGATTGCGGAAGAGCCTAGAGAACACCAACTTATACTCTACCTATTTCAATCCTTGTATGCTAACACCTCATTTGCAAAGAAATTTTTTTAGGGCTGTAGAATATAAGAGTCAATACAAAGGCAAGGGGATGCGATAGGACGGTCTTTTTCTTTCACCAATCAATGAAGATTGAATGCATTTGTTTGAAAAATGGCTCCTCAGAATATTGTTCTTTTGCATTTATGATGGCCTTTATCTTCTTAATCATTGAGTCGATGCCATCATATATTTCTCTTAACTATAATTGATCAATGTTAGTGATTCAAATAATACATATAATGGACTTGATGGAACTTAACAAATAATCTACACGAGCCCACTGGTCATCATTTAGTATCATCATTTTCACTCTTTGGGTCCATTCTTTCGCTGATTCCCTCCTTACGGTCCACACGTTGCTTGTGACCATGCTGCTAAGTGCCTCTTACATCTTCACAAGTTGTCTTAAGACAATTGTGTGTGAGGCAAATCAAGTCTCAACAATCTAGCAGGAAATTGAAACAAAATTATGAAAATATATAAGTACAAGATTAAAAAACTTACAATATCATCTACTTTGTTTTTTAAATTTAAAAAACAAAATAGATATAAATTTAACTCTTTAAATTGATATTTAGAATTACTAAAATAAAAAAAAAACACATCACTTACCTTTAGCAACTCCAAATTCGAAAACGATTTGAAGATGGCTTGTGACGAGATAGTTTGTGATAAACATCTGAATCTCCTTCGCTTCGACATACCTCTACTTGATCCACTTGATTTTTCTGTCCAAATTTCACAACATTGGGTTGGGGAAGTGGACAACACTAGGTGTCCAAAAAATGTGCTCATACCTCACCACCACCATCTCCGCGGCCTTGCATTTTTTGGAGTTGCTTGTTATAACTTAGACAACATTTTGATGCCCCATTGTATCAATGGTTTCAAAGAAGATATTGGGCATCTTTCACATGCCCCTCTCATTCTACGACCTTAAAAAACGTTGCCTCTTTAGGGCATACTACAACCACATTGTTTAAAGGCCTATTTATTGCATATATCCATCCATCGGAAACGATGGACCCACCTGTTCAGCCCACAAATCTCTAATTGACTGCAAAGAATCTTCAATTTGTTTTTTTTCTTCGCCACTAGGGTGGCGCCACTAGGGTGGCGTGGAGCTTCTCACAATCTGGCCCTTTATGCCTTTTTGGGGCCTCGTTGATTGATCTCAAAATTTCCTGTCAATATGGTCACCTAAAAACATCAAAAGACAATCCATTATTGAACACACATCATGTGATGTGCTCATTGGCGATATCGCTGTCCTCTTTTTGGAAAGACCTTTCCAAGGGTCCTTTTGTTCTCTTGTGTGAAAGAGGCAAATCCTCTTTGTGGACGGATGGTGTCTCCAAAAATGAATGTCACGACTACAACTAGGGAACTACTATGAAGAGATGGGGCAACCGATGGATTCTTCGATCGAGATCCTTTCTTTGACAAAGGATAACCCAATTTAATGAGAAGTAGTGCACCTGCTTCTCCTTGCTCCTTGATGTACTAAAGAATTGTTTCTATTGGAATTGGATTATCCTTTTTCCTTGGGCAAGCTTCGATGCTTTGGTTAGCTATTGCACATAAGTGGGTTTTCCCCTAATTATATAAGCTAGTGTATCTATTATTGCAACCACAACATTGCCAAATGCATCTCCACCACCTAGAACCTGCTTTAACATTGTCACATACTTCCAAAACAGTGAATGCAAATCAACTTCGAATCAGAATTGTCCCACAAAGGTAGAACTTGTTGACATTCTAGTACCTATAGTTGCAAGTTTGAAAACCAACACAATAATTCAAGAAATAAATAAATTCTAGGGCATAGCCTACTAGTTAAATAAATGAAAAAATATAATAAAATGAAAACATGGTGTGAAGATTGAAAACAAAATGAAAAAAAAATTAAAACCTTACCTTCAATCCAAGAATCTTCCTTATTTGAAGCTTCTCAATCACCTGACACTTGTACTAGCATGGGAAAATGATAATAATGTTGCTTAATGAAAACCGTAGATGAGCAATGTGAGGTAAGTATGCAATGAAAGGTAAGTGTTTGGCTCTACGTCACTGAGAAGTGCTACACGTCTGGAAATGTCCAGGGTCCTATTGTGCAAGTTTGGTATATCCCAAGACGAACTCGGGCATACCCAAAATTGCATTGTAGAATCTTGGTTGTTTTTGGCAGGAACCCAAGCAAAACGATGTCTTTTTATTTATGTTTTTGTTTTCACTAAAAAACATCAAACATGGACTTGAAACAACAAAATAAAGCGTAGGGAAACCCTGAAAGCAACTCTCACATTCATTTTATAAGAAAAAACACAACAATAACACATTTACTTTATCATTG
This sequence comes from Torreya grandis, assembly GCA_037957365.1. NCBI lineage: Eukaryota > Viridiplantae > Streptophyta > Pinopsida > Cupressales > Taxaceae > Torreya > Torreya grandis. Next base: position 1,873,045 of record JARHVA010001563.1, on the reverse strand, counting down.
CATTTTTACCACATTGCACGTTTCTCTCTCACCTTTTTTTCAATTACTTACCGCTGAAACTCCTTCCTTTTGCTAATCCTATGCCATTACAACTACCCATTTGGTACTAAGGAGTTTAAGGGTCTTGCAACAAAGAGGATTGTTGATTTAAGGTAAGTTATTGTGGTTTACTGAGAAGTGCTACCTAGGGGGTTGGTCCCGATATGGTATGCATCGGGTATTGATCCTATTTCGAAACACGTTTGAAAATGTCCAGGGTTCTTCTGTGCAAGTTTGGTATGTCCCAGGGCGAAGTCGGGCATGCCCAAAACTGCATTGTAGAATCTTGGGTGTTTTTGGCAGGAACCCAAGCAAAAAGATGTCTTTTTATTTGTGTTATTGTTTTCACTAAAAAACATCAAACATGGACTTGAAAGAACAAAATAAAGCAGAGGGAAACCCTGAAAGCAACTCTCACATTCATTTTATAAAAAAAACACAACAATAATGCATTTACCTCTCATTGCATTTTTACCGCATTTGATCCAAAACTCAGAAGTTTTGGTTGATAAATATCACAATAACATAGAAATAACACAATAACAATGAATTCTCTGAGAAGAGATGTAGTATTACTCAAAATCGCAATACAAATATATGCTTATCTCTGGGAAGAGATGTCTGTCCTCACATTTTAGGTTACCTCTTCTTTTATACACAATTTGAAAGCATGGGAAGGATGTGGAAGGTCACCAATCTCGAGGGAGATGAAGTGGTACGACTTCCAATATTTAAAACAATACATAATTCAAGGAATTACTATTTTTAGAAACTTACTATTTTTAGACAGCACTATTAAAATTGAAATTTGAGGCACTTTCGTTGGGTTTTCGGGGGTCAAATTTCATCGAGCGGAGCTCAATGCCATTTCACGACGTTCCCCTCGTTCTTAGCTTTCCAACGGTTCAAACGGCGAGTCAATTGGAGCTACGGTGCAAAAGTTATGGCTCTCGGAAGTTCCGTCATCAATTGGGGTGGAACTGTCACCCGAATTGTCGCCTCAATTGATGCCTGGATCATTCCTCCCTCCTTGAAAAGCAATGGTCCCCATTGCGTCAATACTCCCCATCAGGTGTGGTAGTTGTTTTTTGATTTGATTCTCTGTGAGCCACTCACCTTGATGGCTCAGCTGACCCCTTTTGACCACTCGATAAAGCGGAATAGAACGTCCTCTGGTTGTTTTCATCCAAGTATCCACAATCTGATCCTCGTCCACTGGAGCAAAACTCTGTGGATCAAGTTCATCAATGTCAAGTTGTTCTGCTACAACTGAAGTGTCCAAGAGAGGTGGATGATATGGCTTGAGGAGCTCCACATTGAATATTGGGTGCAGACCAAGGTAGGCTGGGAGGTTCAACTCAAAAGCATTTTCTCCAACTCTTCCTGGTGATGGTGTATGGACCATATCGCAGAGGCCGAATTTTTCTGTGTGGGCCTGCAAGTCGTTCCTTTTGGAGCCGCAACCAGACCTTGTCACCCACAGCAAAATGGTGTGCAATCCTGTGTTTATCATGGCGTTGCTTGTACTTTTGATTCATCTTCTCCAGGATGTCATGAACTTGTTGCTGGAGGTGTTGCATTTGTTCAATAAACTTTGTAGCTTTTGCTGCCTCAGATCTTCCATGAGGTGTGTATTCCATGGTGGAAAATGGAATTGCTATATCAACCGGTGCCATGGGTTGGAACCCAAAACATACTTGGAATGGACTGTGCTTGGTCGAGCTGTGCAGTGCCCGATTGTATCCATGTTGTATGAAAAGAAGTCCCTCATTCCATGTGCGTGGATGTTTGGAGTGGTACATCCGAATCATGTGAACAATCAAACGGTTTACCACCTCTGTTTGACCATCAGTCTGTGGATGGAAGGCTGTGGACTTCATCAGCTTAGTATCAATCATCTTCCATAGAGTGGACCAGAAGATGCTCAAGAACCTGCTATCTCGATCTGAGACAATGGACTTGGGAAGACCAAAATGGAGCCATACATGACCAAAATATAGTTGAGCTGTTTCCTCAGTAGATATATTTTTTTTACAGGGAATCATGATAGCCATTTTTGAAAAACGATCAACTACCACAAAAATACAGTCCTTACCATGTTTAGAAGTGGGCAAGCCTGATAGAAAATCCATTGAGACGGATTCCCAAGGCCTGGTTGGTTCTGGCAATGGCGTGTACAATCCTTGCTTCTTATTTGTTGGCTTGGCTGTCGCACATGGGGTGCAGGATTTGAGATATCTTTCTACATCCTTTCGCATATGGGGCCAGTAGAAGTGTTTTTGAAGAACTGCCAATGTTTTCTCAATACCAAAGTGTCCAGCTGTCCTACTGAAGTGTGCTTCCCATATCATCTTTTGTTGCTCTGCAATTGGAACACAGATGTGTCTCATATGACAGAGGACATTATCTTGCAAATAGAAATCAGAAACATGTGTACCTTTTTGAAGTGCTTGATATGTAGCAGCAAAGGTAGGATCTGCTTCATACAGGGTACCCCAAGTGGCAGTCTCATGTCCGCACAGGTCCAAAACTGTTGTGAGTGCAGTTATTGGTGGGCGGCTCAGACAATCTGTAGCTATATTTGAGCTCCCCTTTTTGTGTTTGATTATCAAGTGGAATTGCTGAAGATATGTGGCCCACTTCTGATGCCTCTCATTTCGGAGCTTGCTTTGTGTCTGGATGAATTCCAATGGTCTGTGGTCAGTGTGAATGACCGTTTCTTTTCCCAAGATGTAGTGTTTCCATTGTTTGCAGGCTTGCACAATGGCATAGAGCTCCTTATCATATGTTGGATATTTCCTGACTGTATCAGTGAAAGTTTCACTGTGATATGTAACAGGGTGGCCATGTTGCATGATGACAGCTCCCATGGCATATTCAGACGCATCTGTCATTAACTCAAAAGGTTGATGCAAATCTGGCAAGGCAAGAACAGGGGCTGAGCAGAGTCTATTTTTCAAATTCTCAAATGCCCTTTGCTGTATTTCACCCCACTGAAATGTAGCTTTTGCTCCTCCTTTAGTCACTTGGGTTAGTGACCAAGCAACATGTGAAAATCCAAGAACAAACCTGCGGTAGAAATTTGCAAGACCCAAAAAGCTACGAAGCTCTGTGAGGGTCCTTGGTGTGGGCCATTCTCGAATAACCCGAATCTTTTCTGGATCAACATGGACCCCTTCTGCATTCACAACATACCCAAGGTACTGAATTGTTGTCATCCCGAATGTGCATTTGTCAAGATTTGCATACAACTTGTGCTCCCGAAGAGTTTGAAGCACCTTACGAACATGTTGCAAATGTTCTTCCCACGTTCTGCTATAGATGAGTATGTCATCTAAGTAGACAACCACAAACGAGTTGGTGAAGGGTCGTAGGATGTCATCCATCATCCTCATGAAGGTTGCAGGTGCATTAGTTAAGCCAAAAGGCATAACCAACCATTCAAAGAGCCCCTCCTTAGATTTGAATGCAGTCTTCCAGACATCAGTGGGATCGATGGGAATTTGGTGATAACCAGATTTGAGATCAATTTTGGTGAAGAACTTGGCACCACGGAGCTGGTCCAGCAGGTCATCAATCCTGGGGAGAGGATAGCGATTCTTCACAGAGATTTTATTCAGGGCTCGATAGTTAATACAAAGCCTCCATGTTCCATCTTTCTTCGGTGCCAAGACAATTGGGCTACCACAAGGTGAAGAGCTTGGCCTGATGTGACCCTTTTAGATCAATTCTTGAATCTGTCTTTTTATCTCGTCATTCTCCAAAACTGATCTGCGATACACAGGACTGTTAGGCAAAGGTGATCCTGGGATCAAATCGATAGAATGTTTTACCTGGCAATGTAGTGGAACTCCTGTAGGTGACTTGAATAAGTCATCATATTCTCCTGTGATGCGTCCTATCTGCTTCTGTTGTTGTGTTGATTGCGTAGTCAGGACTGCAACATCGGCCTTCGTGGATTTCTGCGGCATGACCACCATGAGGACAAATTGCTTTGTTTTCTCCACCAATCTCTTACATTGCTTCGCACTGATCAGGGAGACAGATGTGGGAGGTGGTACCTCTGGTACCCTATAGCGCCGTTTTCCAAGGGTGAGAGTAATCCTTCGGGTTCGTGATTCATATATGCCATGTCGCTCATACATGAATGGCTGACCAAGGAGTACATCACAAACATCTAGATTGACTACATCACACAAGACTTCATCTTGGAATGGTTTTATGGCATATGAAAGAAGACACTGATGGGTGACACGGAGGTCTCTCCTTGGGCTTAACCATCCAATACTATAGGGCTTTGGATGAGGCTTCACAGATAGATTTAGACTTTTCACAACTTTAGCAGAGATTAAATTCTTTTGACTCCCACTATCAAGAATGAAATGTAAAGGCGTACCTTTTACCCATAGTTTGGAGTGGAACAATCTTTCCTTGTCATCTGGTCTTTCTCCACGGTTCTGTGATGAAGCGACAATGGTGTCCGGCTCAGCATCTACAATTTCTTCTTCGTCCTCTTCGACTGTGGGTTGTGTATGAGGCAGAGTAGTGGACGTTGAGTATTGTGACTCAGAAAGCAATGACTTGATGGCCCGACATTCTTCTTTGGAGTGAGTCCCAGTTTTGTGGTAATCACACCATTTTCCAGCCTTCCCTTTCTGGGATTTCTTATCCTGAAACTCCTTTTGCTTCCAATTTGGGCCTCGTGTTTGACCTTCCTTATCACTTTTCCATTTTGAGGGTTGACTCTTTGTATTCTTTCTGCCATTCTTTTGTTCAATCTTCACTGCAAATTTGTATGCCTCACCGAGGGTTTCCAAATTGAAGAGTTCCATTTCCCCCCGTATGTACCATTGTAGTCCACCACGATATTTGAGTCTTATGTTTCTCACTTTCTTGAATGCCCAACCTTGCAGACAAAGAATGAAAAGTGTCTGTGTAATCTTGAACAGATTGGTCCTTACCTTGGCGAAGTTGTTGCCACTGTATATAGAGATCATCATATGCTCCGATGGGATAATACTCTTCTTTCACTGCTTCTACAAAATCATCCCAGGTAGGTTCCGCCTCAAGGCCAATGTCATCTGTGCTGAACCTCTTTTTGCACACTTCCCACCAATTTTTCACAGGCAATGTTGATTTCAAAAGAGCAAAAGTAATCTTTTCTCCATCGGTGAACTTATTTACAGAGAAGTAGGAAGACAGTTGATCTAACCAATTTTCTATTGCATCAGCATTGATTTTACCTTCAAATGTAGGAATATCAAAATTTACCTGGACCTTGAAGGGTGTTGGGGCACTGAAAGGTCGTTCCTTGGATGAGGAGCCAGGAAGTGGAGCCGCGGAGCTAGCATTTCCCATCGGAAGTGTTTGAAGAATTTGGGCAAATTGTTGTAGCATCTGTGCTTGTTGCCGTTGGAGGGCCTCATTCACCATTTCCTTAAAAGGATCGGATGTCTCGGTGTCGTCTGCCATTTGAGGTCGTCTGGAGCGAACAGGTGGAGAATTTGGAAGCTCAGTTGTTTCCCACCCAAGCTTCTTATACCCTGACCTCGTCCTCGGGATCATACACTCTCAAGACAAACCGCTCTGATACCACTGATCCAAAACTCAGAAGTTTTGGTTGATAAATATCACAATAACATAAAAATAACACAATAACAATGAATTCTCTGAGAAGAGATGTAGTATTACTCAAAATCGCAATACAAATATATGCTTATCTCTGGGAAGAGATGTCTGTCCTCACATTTCAGGTTACCTCTTCTTTTATACACAATTTGAAAGCATGGGAAGGATGTGGAAGGTCACCAATCTCGAGGGAGATGAAGTGGTACACTTCCAATATTTAAAACAATACATAATTCAAGGAATTACTATTTTTAGAAACTTACTATTTTTAGACAGCACTATTAAAATTGAAATTTGAGGCACTTCCGTTGGGTTTTCGGGGGTCAAACTTCATCGAGCGGAGCTCCATGCCATTTCACGACGTTCCCCTCGTTCTTAGCTTTCCGACGGTTCAAACGGCGAGTCAATTGGAGCTACGGTGCAAAAGTTATGGCTCCCGGAAGTTCCATCATCAATTGGGGTGGAACTGTCACCCGAATTGTCGCCTAAATTGATACCTGGATCAGCATTGCACGTTTCTCTCTCACCTTTTTTTTCAATTATTTACAGCTGAAACTCCTTCCTTTTGCTAATCCTATGCCACTACAACTACCCATTTGGTGCTAAGGTGTTTAAGGATCTTGCAACAAAGAAGATTGTTGATTTAAGGTAAGTTATCGTGGTTTTTAATTTTTTTTAAGGTAAAAACTTAAAAACATTTATAACGAGTTTTAATTTTCTTTTGTTATTATTTTTTTAAACAAATGCTAAAGCCTTAAATTTAAATAGAAATATTATTTTTTGTAACCAAGAGCTATAGGGATTGCTAGAATGCTTTGCAAGTGTTAGTTCCATGGTCTAAGGGATAGCCTTCAAAACCGATCCTTCCTCAACCCTTTGGAAGTATGTGACAATGTTAAAACAAGTGAGGTGGATGGGTTTACATTTGGGTTTGCTCAGAGTGTAAGGTCAAATATAATAGTTCTTATAGTCGGGGGAAAACCTAGTTATACGCAATTCCTAACTACGAAATCAGAGCTTGTCTTGGGCCAAGCATAAATGGAAAGCTAGGAAAGGGCTTGTTCCATGCAAAGATTCTCGTATACATCAAAGAGCAAGAAGAAACAGAAGCAATTTCCCTAAGATCGAAGCATCTTCTGGCAAATAAAGGATTTAAATCTACCAACACACTTGTTTCATCTTATAATGTTATGATCCCATCACAACCATTTCTTGCTACATTCTTCGTGGTCGTAGAGGAAGATGATTCACCTCTTAGTCATAAGAGCACAAAAGGTGTAGGTCCATTGGAAAGGGCATTGTAGAATGAATCCAAGGACATAGTAGAGCATGACATTGTGCATTGTGTTTACGCATGTGGCCTACCATTTAATGTTGTTAGATCATCATATTGGTAGGATATGGTGAAACCTATCCATGAAGCCCCTAAAGGGTTCATTAGTCTAAGGTATAAAAAGGTGCACACCACCTTATTGTCAAAAGAAAAAAACATATTGAACATTCATTGTAGTCTATCGAGGACTCATGGGTCGAAACAATGGTGTCTATCGTTTATGATGGATGGAAAGATGTAACAAATAGACCATTGATTTATGTGGTCGGAGTGTGCTCTAAAGGGGCAAAGTTTCTAAAGGCAATTGATTGAGAGGGGTAGGGGAAGGATGCATGATTTATTATTGACATCTTCATAGAGTCCATTGAGGCGGTAGGGCTTCAAAAATGTCATGTCCCCTTTTCTAAATATTAAATTATGAAAATAATTTAATAATAATATATTTAAATCGTCCTAAAGTTAATTTATTTTATAACATGAAAAAATGACACTTATGTATTATTATTATAAAGGGGCCCAAAAAGTAATATTTATTAAGTGGGCCAAAAAGTAATATTTATCTAAAAGTGTTTTAAATGCTTTTAGGGTTAGAGCAAGTAGAAAAAAGAAATTATAAAAGAAGAGTTGGGCTCAAAAAGATTATTATTCATTCATTATTGAAATCAAAACCCTATTATAAAGCTTGAGCTTTTGATTCAACTTCTCCATCTGGGGACGAAAACCTTTTAGGTGTACAGGATCTGAGGACAAAAACCCTTTTTTCTTTTGTGGTGATTCCATTCAGAGATCATAAGTGTGCTGATAGATCGAGGTTAATTCCAATTTCCAGTTTTGTTGGAGGTTGTTATCAGTTTCCAGATTTATTGGAGGTTATCAATTTTTAGATTTATTGGAGATTGTTATAAATTTTCAGTTTTGTGAAGGATTGGAGTGCCCTAATTCAATCATTACATTATAGCAAATCATAATTGTGTGTGGGCTGTCCTTGGCATACAAATCTGCAACTGTTTTAAGGTTTGAGCTTGCCATACCATCAGACTTCCAAGTTGTACCATTGGATAGACTATTGTGCATCCTTGTTGATTGATGTTCCAATTTAGTGCTGCTGTACTAGTCAAAAATTCTATATCAAGGGTTTCGGTTATAGCTGGGCATTGATTATTCAGGTAGACTATTTTGTATGCTGTTCCACATCTCTAATAGCAGATCGCTGTCCTTTATTGCTGCTGGCCCATATATCAATGCCTTCGTGATAAAACATCAAACACTGCTTTGTGAACACTTTCATGCTATATTTATCTCAAATATAAAACACAACCCTCCTAAAAATTATTACGTTGTTGAACATTATTAATACTAGTAAGGATTTGCTACATTCAATTGCATGTTCAATTTATATCTTCACCAGTTTTGTATGTACCTTAAGCTTATTGTAATAAAGAATTCAATTGGGCTTTCAATATTAAGTATTATATGTATTATTTTAATATTTGATTTATGTCTAGTATAAGGAAGAATCATAGGACCAATGAGATGTAAAACGGTTGGTAAAGTGGGTTGGTTGTGCCTAGCTCCACCCAAGTTCAAATCTCACAGGGCGTTTATAGGCTAGATGTAGCCATTTGAGTTTACTCAGTGGTTTCAAGTGATCAAGTGGTAGTCGTTTATATTGATTTAATAGTTCTCGGGGACTGCACCCTCGGTTTTTGCCCCATAACTGGTTTGTAGCTCTAGTCAAAAGCAAATATCGATTAAAAAAAGAATCATAGGAAATTTCAGAATTAGCGAAAAACCTAGAAAGGGACATTGCAGTGGTATCAACGCAATGATCTTGCCAACCTGTGAATCGGATTGAAACTCAAAGAGATCATTTTATGGATTTGATAAAACAAAAGCAAGATAGAATGGACAAGCATTTGTAAGAATATCAAAATAGCATGTAAGATCTAGTGGCATCAATAAAAATACAACTGAATAGGAAAGAGTTGAAGCAAGAGGCAAAAGAAGAAGAATGGCAACAACTCATAATTGATTATGAGGCCTACTATGAAGAATATTATAATCTAAGCTTGAAATTTCAAGCCAACATAACCCTCGATGTTTTTTGTGACTTAATAAGGAGGCATGAGTCAAGAAGAAGAGGGAGAAGGATCACTCAAAAATCGTCTGAGCAAGCTTCTCATAGGTTAAAAAACCCGACTTTACCTTTGAAGAATTCTTGAAGATGCTCAAAGAAGATAGAAGTAGAAAATTGAAGGAAATCAAGGAGCAAGAACCCATGAATGCATCCCTGGAGGGAGAAGAAAAGCCAGGACTAGAGCTACAAGAAATTGAATAGACTAGTGATCAAGAACCAAAAAAATCCACCATGGAAGTTGAAGGTGAAGAGTACTCAAAAAAAAATGTATGACTATTTAAAAACAAAATTTTTATACTAATAAAGTCAAGAAGAAGCAGACATTACACATTGAATGTAAAATGTCCATAAATGAAAAGAATCTTCCGAAAAGTGAGCCACTGCCACATAAGATTGAATTTCAGAATAATCACGTTGATAGACATACATTTGAAGAAATTTTTAGTTGATTCTAATGCTAAAATAAATCTCTCAAAATCTCCTACTTTAGCCAAAGAGGGTAAGCACTCTTATAATTGCAGCGCAAGATATGGAATGATAGCACATGTCTATTTCAGTTTTGCCATCATTCTAAGAAGGGTAAAAAAGTGAAGATAGATCCATTGGCTCAAAACTGTTTGTGCATTATGGTGCAGGATCCAAGTGATATTTTGAGATCTATAAAGGGTTGAGTTTTTATTTTCAATATCATTATTGTTGATAATTTCATCATCCCATACAAATGGATAAAAAAAAATACGAATTGACCTTTAGATGAGCATAAGGAAAATTATTGTGAATGATAACATGATTCAGTGGGTGGAGCACATGGGTCAAATGCAAGGAACCAAATCATGTCACTTCACATCCGATAGTGCTTTCAAGACAAGCAACAATGGAACAATTCAGAACCCTAGTAAACAAATTCATATCATTTTAGTTGGCTTTAGATTTGATATTCAAACTATGATTGCATTGGCAAATGCATATGACATGGTGATTGGCTATAAGTTGGCAAATGGCTATTGTCTATACAAGGTCCATGGTATGTTAGATAAGGCAACATTCATTTTCTCTTTATTGGTTTTGATTCAGTTTCTAGTTTACCACTCAACATTGGCATGACATTTTCCATATGTAATGAGTTGTATCTGTGTGGAAATAATATCACATTAAAGAAATGATTGCTTAACAGTCTCAAGGGGGAAGAAGGTAACGGTAACTTGTGTTTGCATCCTTATGATGCGCCATTTGTGGTCAAAGGTCAAGACGATAATTCTCTAAATAAAATAAAATATAATGTTGCACATGCCTATGGCCATCATAGGAAACATTTTGATATAAGCACACATATCTTTTTGTCAAAAGTTGCCTATACATTCTAGTATGGGAACGTGGAGATATTTCTAGACATATGCAGAGTAAAAATTGTGATAATTTCAAAATCATTATTGTTGAGTATGTTATGAATGCTACTTGGGTTGTGGAAGTTCAGTGGTTTCAGTTCATGAACAAATCATCACCAGATTCTCAAATCCATGGAGTTGAACCTTACATTTGAAGGATGGTTTGTGATGCCTATAAAAATAAAGGTAGTCACAATTCAAAAAATTTCTCATAAGGCATGAATTGCCTAGGAGACTAGATACTTGGTATTGAGGGGCATTCATACCCTCTCGTTTTGTGAGCAAGGTAAACATTATGTTGATATTCAATTTTTTTTGAATAAGTGTATTGTGGTGTTAAGTCATTTGCTCCCAAGATCGCGGAAGGACATAGAAAATCAACATATCATGTAACAACCCCATTGGGTTTTACTAGAATATTGCAATAATTTTTATTTTAAATTTAATTACACATTCAACTTATAGATTTTACCACGAGAAATCCTATTTAGTGTTTTTTAACTAATTGTATTAATTTAGTTAACCAATATGGTTATAGCTAATCCACTTAGCTAAGGATCACCATGAACAAATTTAGAAATCATAAACAATACTGAATAACTATAAATACTATATCTCAACATAAATAAAATAGTATAAATTTAGCTATGACTGATACAACATTACAGTCACTGTTGTAGAAGTACAATGAATAAATATTACAGTTTTCAGCAATACAAAATATTTCAAATGATAAAACATGATACACAGCTCTTTTGAGCAGAGTCTCCACGACTCAAGTATCGATATGTAATCTCAAGTGTAGTCTCAAGTATAGTACTCCAGTTGGGAGGGAGAGTATCATCCGAGCGCTTTTCCACACCAACCACGGACAATAGATCCCCTACACTATCTCCCAAACAAGAGGGTGGCCCTCTCTTCATGGATGGGTAGATAATGACAGTGCAAGAATCCAGAATAACAAACCAGAACCTGCATGTCGAAAATATCTAATACGTAATGTGTACCATAAAGAAATCTGTTCTAATATGATATCACATAAATATAAAAACTATATCAACATATGAAATGACAATGTTTATCAAACATTACTTTGGCCAAAGTTTTCGATTATAAATGATTTCCAGGATTAGTCAAATTCATACACACCATTTGATCAGATTACACTTTATCTTGCATTTTTGATGCTAATTAAGCCAGTGGAATCCGTCTACTGCTTAATTAGGGTCATGAATGTGAGATTTGGTAAAATAAATAATGATACAAAAACGAATAGATTCATTCATCATATTTCACTTCAGCTCATCAAAATTATGCTAAATACAGAAATATCACATTCATTTAGCCCGTCAAATGAAGTGAATGAAATCCAAGCATCTAATTTATTACAAATAATAAACATAATACAAAAACAATTCTCAATATAACATAACCATTCGGGTAATGATATTTAGACCGCCAATTGCTTTATCCACAAAGCAACTTATAATATTATTTCTCCACGAAATAATGTTATAATCCTGGCTAATAAATTGTTCATATTCCACTTATAACAACAGCCAGTCCATAACATACAGTTGTGTTTTGTATTTAAACTCATAAATACATTGAATGCATTATAGTTAAATATTCTAATGCTTTTATACTAACCGAATATAAACAAGCTTCACTTATTTATTGTTAGAATAATAACAATTATAACACAACTGCATGTAATAAATATTTATATATATTGATTCATACATACAAATACATTACACATACTTCATTTATACAATATACTTACTAAGATGACAACCACTGTCATTCGCCTTAGAGTATACTATATATGCGAAGTATACAATTAGTTCATAAACAAAGGTTCCGTAACCTTTTTTATTAAACTGAGAAATTCATATGCCCATGATAAAAAAACACAGAATTCTATAATTCAAACCCAGTTCTTATTTATTCATCAACACATTCCAATCATTTAAATTTAAACAATCATTCAAGCTTTGCCAATTTAATAATATTCATAAGTGCAACTATAACGAAACACAGTTGCCTTTACCCAACTCGGGTATTAACAAAACAAAAGATAACACATAGTCGAATACCTACTCGGGTATCGTTTATAATATCTCAGATTTGGCTGAAATAAACAATTACAACACAAAGTCAAATACCCTACTCGGGTATGGTTTATCACAGTTCAAACTTGGCCGATTAAAACAATGGAATTCATGCAATTGAACCTACATACTTAGTCTCCCTATGAACTACATAACAAAAACATAGTTCATCTTAATAACAATAATACACAGTCAATTCCGAGTATGAGCATTGTTCAATATAAATAACTAAACTTCGCCATTAATTCCTTATCAGAGCATTGGTATACATATTTTCATAAAGCCAAAAGTAAACCTACAGTCATATTTTTCATCTAGCTGTACCCGGGTTTCTCAAAATGACTATGTAGAAGATCCCAATTCCGCATAACATCTATTATGAATAAATTAGGATTTCATAACTGAGCTTTAAAGTCCAACTATAATTTAAGCCCAATCAAATAACATCATCATCTTATAACTGTAATACACACATGCACGTTAAAATTTGACTAACAAATTATAGTTATATAAACTGTCACATTTAAGTTTGACAGTTGATTACGGCTTTGTGTGTGTACAATCACATTTACATTTGTCAATTCATCAAACAAGTGTATTGATATAAATATGTATACCTATATTTATATATATACAAATATATATAATGAGTAGACATATTTATATGTAATCATAATTAACCAAATATACTCATGTATATATATTTGTGTATATATATTCATTATCCCTGAAAACTCACAATCTTAACTCAAAAAGTACCAATGGTTTAACAGTCAAATGATCATATAGACAAATATTCTTAAGTCTATGTTTCAAAATACCCAAAAGAATATATAACAACCTGGTTCAAGACAATAGCTCAAGCTGAAGTGTATATATACCCAAGAGGGTAATTCCCCATTTTGAACAATGTTTTTCGAATTGCTAAAGAAGGATAGGACAAAGTTTAAAAAGCCCATTTATATTATGGCCAAGACTTGCTGTTCCACTCCCAACCTTCCAAGGTTTCCCTACGTTGGATATAGGGATCTGTGGAGATCGAGCCCTCCACAGTGCTCTATATACAACCCTCTGTAAATTTCCAAATCTTATAAACAATTGAAAAACAAGTAAGCCAAAGCAATTTGAAAACCCTTAATAAAAGTATCACACAGGTATTTGAATTACACAACCAACCTGGTAAAACTTATGTATATCAAAGAAGCTAAGCAAAATTCGTTCTTCACACTTGTTCACCTCTTCTCCACCTTTTGTCTTCTCCTCAGAAAATGTCGTGATCCGTCTCCTATGCCATATACCTTCCTATTCACAACCCCTATTATCCTCTTTTTATTTTTTTTCCATTACCTGTTTCCTTCCACTTCTCCATACTTTTCGGCCGATTAAACTTCCTAAAGAATATGCATGCCCAAATAGCTTAACTAACTTGCAGTCTACCTCCATGCAAAACACAGTAAACCGCATAATTTTCTCCCAAACATTGCTTAACTGAAGTCAACGAATGATTAGTAATCTAATCATTCTCGATGCTTCTCTACAATCCCTAATTAATCATAATTTATTCCTTTATCAAATCCGCATGACAAGGATTTAACAATCAACCAACTAAATCACATACGTCACATAATCTCTCTGTCTTATTTCCATGCAAGACTATCAATTAGTTGATATCTAATGTATTTCCCATGCAATGACTAAACACATAGAATAATATAAATTTGGCAATGCAACTAGGTATATTTAAACTAAAGTTTTTTGTTGAATGGTATCCACAAACATTTATAACAATTACAATGATTTCTAAAATCATTAAATAATTAACATTAATATATCCATTTATATATTATGAATATAAATCCTTAAATCAAATAGTTAAACAAATACAATATCTTTTAGAACAATGCCATTTATCTTTTGACATTATAATGTAATATCATAATAATAATCTTTAATTATTATTATCTAAATCTTATAGCTCAAGTAACGATTATGGAATCCATCATAACATCATAATATTTTTTTATTCAACCATACTTAATAAGGCAATGATATAAGTAAACACAAACAAATTCATTTGTTTAGCCAAACAAGATGAGCTACGTAAGATCACAAAAATAGTGAAATCACTCAAACAATCGACAAATCATAATCAACAATCAAGATTTTACCAGAAAACATACTAACAATTATCTATAGTAAAAATACACAAACATGTTACACTATCCATATCAAAAATTTACGAAACATGATATATTAAGTGGTGTGTGCAAGGGTTTCTTGATTTGTTCTCTGTTGTCCCCCAATGTCTCCATCTAGACCACTCTTTTCGATGATATTTTTCTTCCTTCACGATCTGAGGGATGAATATGTCCTACATCCACCTCATGGCAATGAAGGTAGTTAGTTCGAAACATCATTATATCTATAAAATAATGTTGTATAATAATCAAACATGATCACAATAAACTGAATGTAAAAGTACTGCTAACTCTTAGCAAACTAATCATGTAAATTAAGCAACACAAATTGTCCTATAAGCAACACATGTCATCAAGCTTAATCAAATATTAATTAATCAATCACAATAATCCACAGGTTAAATAGATTATTTAGCTTAGAGAGAAATCAGGTTGTGACACATCACATATTTGGAATCAAGTTCCAAGCAGGGTCACCTTTGCAGGATACACAGGGTAATTTTTAGAAGTTGAAAATTACCTTAATGGAAATCTTGTGGCTTCTTTGATTTCAAAGAAATTGGAGGTCATTCATCACAACATTGCACACACATGGGAGAAGACCAAATATGCAGATCTGGACATGCTGGAAAATGTTTGATGAAAGGTACCATTTCTCATATCAATTCATAGTAGACATTCTTGCAATAAATAAAGCTGATTTTATTATTTTCAGCACATATCAAAAAATTGTGGGAAGTACAAATGCTATTGGGCAATGTGGAAGCTATGTCACTTTTACACTTCTTGGAGAATACAATAGAGTTTCTAGATTTCACATTAATAATGAGATTAGTAGTAAGAATGCTACTACAACCGATTGGTTTCAGCAAAAGATAGAAAATTAATATATTGCAAAGGTCAAAGATGTCTTTCTTGTTGAAGTAGAAGTGGACACAAATATGATCTATTATACTCAAGAAAATAGGAGTTCAACAAAGGTGGGGAACAAGCAAACAAGGAGAGAACAACCTGCAAAAGAGTTGTAAGATTTGGTATGAATGAGAATTTTGGGTGATTGCTAATAAGTACATACTCTGTGCGTGCTTTTGATGCACTCTGTTCCATGGTAAATTTTCATGAAGAGCTAGAGCTCCAAGTCGCAAAAGTGTCTTTTGGTACAAAATCTGTTGATCAACAAGCAAAGAAATTTGAAAATGAGAAAGACAAAATATTGCACCATATAGAGAGATGGACAAGGCTTCAGGGGAATTACATAAACATGCCTCAGCGAAAGCTATGTAGTCGAAGGAACATATTGCATCACACGAGGAATTTAGAACATGGAATCGCAAATTCCCAAGGATGAATTGGGATCTATATTATAGTGATGGTTATTTAGGGAGAGTCAGAGCAATTGAGCTTGCAATTGCTTGCGGACGAGTAATTTTGGGAAGGGCAGATTGTGATGTCTCATTTTCTAAATATTAAATACAAAAATAATCTAAGAATAATATTTTTAAGTCATCCTAAAGTTACTTTATTTTATAACTTGGAAAAAAGACACTTATGTATTATTATTATAAATGGGTCTAAAAAGTAATATTCATTGAGTGGGGCAAAAAGTAATATTTATCTAAAAGTGTTTTAAATGTTTTTAGGGTTAGGGCAATTGGAAAAAAGAAATTATAAAAGAAGAGTTGGGCTCAAAATGATTATTATTCATTCATTATTGAAATTAAAATTTTATTTCAGAGCTTGAGCTTTTGGTTCAACTTCTCTATTTGAGGACGAAAATCTTCCAAGTGTATAGGATATGAGGATGAAAACCCTCATTTCCTTCGTGGTGCTGCCATCTAGGGGTTACAATTGCGCTAATAGATCGGGATTAAGAACCAATTTCATGTTCATTGTGGATTATCACCAATTTTAGAATTTGTGAAGGATTACAGAAGAATTTATAGGGTTTATTGTTGCTATTGTTGGGCTATTGTACTATCAAAAATATCAATTGGACTTGGAGGCTGGTGTCACACCCCATGGCAAACTGTAATGTTCCCTTTAGGGTTGAATTAGAAAGATTTAAGTTTTCCAATAAAATCTATAAATAACACCACAAACCCTAACACAACTTATGCAAATTTTGAATTTTTAAATCTCAAGCCCTAACCATAAATTACTGAATTCTGAAAATGAACATCTAGGGCACAAATATCAATATTTCCAATCAAATATTTATCCAAATTACAAAAATATTACAGCTCGCAATAAGACCCTCAAATTTGATATTCTTAATCCCTTCAATAGCTGAAAAACAGGGTAAAAATAACAACAATGTTTTAGTGCTTCCAAACAGAAGTTATGGCTTGAATAAGCCTTGCAAAATATAATATCAAACCCCAAAGTAGGGCATTGCCCTCTTAGATGCTGTTGGCTGCCTTCAAACAAGTCATTGCTCCATTATTGGGCTTCCAAAGCCCTCACAAACCAAGCACTGCCCTTCTAGGGCATCTTAAAATACTTCTCTACTTTCTATACTGCTGCGTCCAACCTCTGAATGACCTTATCTGATGTACTATACCTGAAAATGATGTTAGAATACCTTAGACTGACCAAATATGCTCCTTGCAACCTTTGAATTGAAGTTTCCCTAGTTGAATATTGAAGGATTTCGTTCTCAACTTCAGTTCCAATGAATGGTTTCATCTCCAAAAGATGTAAACCAAACGTTCTCGTGCTTAAACTTATGAAATTAATTCACCAAAATAACATAATCCTCCAAAATGAACCTTCATCCTCCTTTTACAACCTTTTCCACAAAAAGATCCCTCCCAAAGTGGGGCACTCCATTTGGAGGGAAAATTTGAATATTTAAAAACATCTTTATAATTTCCCTTAAGGGCTAACTTGCCCATGATCCTTAAAGGTCCCCTCTTTAAATCAAAAATAAAAAATAGAAAAGGGGTGGCCGACTTAAATTCTCTGAGACATTATTCTTAATAATAATATTATTCTAATCTCGAAAAGGGGACATTACAGTCCACCCTTACCAAATTTGTGTGCCCTCAAGCAAATCTAAACTCATCCAAATAGCTATCTCTGTAATACCTAGATCCCAATTCATTTTCGTGGACTTGCAACCCCAAATGCTTGCTTTCTGAACATAGCCTTGAGCTCCAATGGGTCCCATATTGTTACTGTGGGTGGAAAACAAACTCTTCTGCCCCCACTCATGTTTGTCACGTGTCATGATCATTGTTCTCTCCTTGGACATATGCAAACTATGCACTCTTTGATTTATAAGTCTCTTTATCAACACTCATGTTGTTTCTAAAGCTGCACATAAAACAAATATGTCAATGGAAACAAAAGATCTCCACACCACTCCATCCGCTTCACTATGCCTCGTAGGCATGTTGTTCAACTCTCCTCCCATGCTTGCATCTTTTTCATACTTTCCATTTGTGTGGTGGACTTCCAAAGGTCCATTATTGGTGCCCCAACATGGTTGTAGCTGTACTGTTGCCTTTTCTCTCTCATAATCAGCGTTGTAGTGGCTGGGCACTCCTCCATGACAGCTGAAAACCATCCCTTGTTGATGTTAAACGGAACATTCTTCCACCTTGAGACCGAAAGCACTCTTGTGTTTGTAAAAAAAAGTTGTTAAAGGGCTGGTTATGTTGCAAACAATGGCAAAAGGCATAGGATGGCAGCCAACATACTCAAATTGCATCATCACATTCCGAAGGGTTAGTGATTTATGGGCTGAAAACAACCCTATAGTGACTGAAATTGACTCAACAACCTCTACAAACAAAAAATTATTCAATTATGTGATTATGATTGCTTGAACAGCTGCATACTGAATGTTGAGTTGGTTGGAAATGTGAATGAAAACAACTCTATAGTCCAGAATCATGATTTTTTTTGCAAAAATTCATCCTCTTTGAGTTCTCCTTTACACCATGCAACTGAAAATACTTTTATGGTTGTCATACAAGTGTCTAAGTGGCTGGTACTACTACTGGCAGCATTAAAAGTTTTGGTACAACCACTGTCATACATGATGCTTTTCACCAAACTCAACCATGTGAGTGATTTAGGGGTGTGCCACAACCCTTCTTGAACCAAAATTTCAACAATTATATGTCTGTAGTTTGATTTCTACTCAACCTTTGAGAGATGGCAGTCAATATTCAACAAGGGTATTGAGTATTGATTCTTTATCATTGTGTTGGCCCCCCGTCATACTTCCCAGGGATCCTCATGGACCTACCTTCAAGCCAAATGCATATGTTAAAGAATTCATTTACAAAAGTAGCATTGAACACTTTTGAAAACTTACCTTTCTTGTATCTTCCTAGAGCGCCCAAATCTCAAACTTTCATGTATAAGCAATCAGAAACCGAAATGAAAGAATCCATGCGGCCCTTGCCACTTAAAGTGCTCTTTATTCTATCACCGTTTTCATGTTGCTGCCCATGATAACTGCAGGCTTGCCATGATGTACAAAAGAACATCAAAATTGACATATGGTCATTCTTTGTCATATGCTGCCCCTAATGACAACACATCCCCAATCACATAGTAAGAAGCAACAAATTCACAACACTTTCATACCTTTGGTTGTCCTTAATTTGTTTATTTTCCCTTGTCGGATGAAGATTGGTTGGGATATCTTC
Source organism: Torreya grandis (assembly GCA_037957365.1). Lineage (NCBI taxonomy): Eukaryota > Viridiplantae > Streptophyta > Pinopsida > Cupressales > Taxaceae > Torreya > Torreya grandis. The sequence continues at coordinate 1,853,550 of JARHVA010001563.1, read as the reverse complement.
AACACCTCCCACCTTGGGATTCAGAATTACCTCATCTCTAATTCCTTTCAAATAACAAGTCATGGTTTCTCCACAATTGCAATCATCTTCGTTTTTATTTTCTCCACCCTTCTTTTTAAGTACACATGATTTCTCTTTGTTCTCTTCTTCTACATGGTTCTTTAGAGCCTTATCTTCAACTGTACTTATACACAAATCAGGAAAAAAAGCATAAATGGAAGTTAGGATGCCCATTTTCTCCTCCTTTGTATTGAATTCAGTTACCCCTTGCTGGGTTGAAATTCTCGGCTCTTCTTCTATATTGGTTCTTTCAGAAGCTCTTTCAAGTGCCTTAGTATATGTTGTCTTCATCATCTTTTCCATGTCCTTTGAAGGACAGTCATATAAGTAAAACTTAGCTGCAACCTTCTTTTCATTGCACTTCTTCAACTTAGGTGCCCTTGGCATGCTTCCATGCTTTTGCCCTTCATCTTCTTTTCTCATTTCAATGTTGCCTCTAACTTCAAATGGCTTTGTCTTATTGGCTGCAGCTTGCTTAGCCTAATTCTGTTCATGACTTTAAGCCAATTGACTTCTATTTCCCTTGCATACTCTTCTTGACTCTTTTTCTTTGCCAACATGTTCTTTGTAATGCCCCCATCATAATTTAAATTGAAATTACACCCTGTTGATTGCAGGATTGCGGGTAGATGTGTATCCTTCATTCCTTGGTCAGTATAAAAAATTGATATCTCATGAGACCCCCTTTTTGTTGTTCTCGGAGTTATCTTGACATGGTACTCGTATGATTGCAAATCGTTGTATGGTGCACAAACAACACAACAAACAACAAAATGTCATTTGTTAGAGGGTTTCTAGTCAATATGTTCAGCTCAGTCAACCTTTCTTTTTTATATTTAGCTAACTTGTGAATATCCTCCTCCTTACATGTGTGAAAGAGGTCATTGTGCCTTCATTTCATTACGTTGGACTTCACTATCAAGTGTGTCCATATATCACCTGGGTCCCATATGTTAAAGCAATTTGGATTTTGAACCACAGTATCAGTATGGCCTTTGTTGCAAGTTGCATCCTTGACCCTATAATCCTTTTTAGCACGCTGTTCATGATAAGAAGAAATTTGAAATGGCATTGTGTAACATAACAAATCTGAAGTATGACTTTCTTTTTCATACTTTGGGCTGTAATCAAATAGCTTACCCTTCTCCTTAAATTCTTTTAAATGTTGTTTTGCTTGAATAGTTATCAATTTTTCCTCCTTTGATCTCCCTAGTCAACCATCACACCTCTTTTGGGTCCTTATCATGTCTTCCGTGCTGGCTTGCAAAGTAGCTGGGTTCCTTTCAACCCTAGGATCCACTTTTGTTGTGGATGGCGGAACATTAAGTTCTACGTCACATGTGTGATCTATGCCCTTCTTTTCCACTGAACTCTTAGGGCAAGTAGCTAATGGCGCTTCCTCTTGGCTTGGAACATTTCTACCACTACTCTTTTTCATGGTGGATGCCCCCATGAGCTGTTCACTAACCTTTTTCAAGTCTGAATTCTCTTGTTTTTTGTTTCCTTCCTTGGAATTCTTATGAGGGTTCGACTTTCTGTCTTTCCAAATTTTTGTTTCTTTTCTCATCACAATTTGGGAATTCTCCTCTTCCTTTCACAATTTTCTTATGTAAACATGCAACCCTTTTTTTACTTCGGTCCATTGTTTCGTGTAACTTCAAGAACTCATCAAAGGAGACTTAAGATGATCAGCCATCCCTTGATAGTCATCAAGGATTTTGGTCGCCTCAAAATTGTACCGTTCTTTGTCCGTTTGTATTTTTATCCCCACCTTTTGAATTGAATCTATGTGTTCTTCCTTTTGTAAAAACTTAGGTTGCCAATCCATTGTAGACATTTCAAATTCCACAACTAGCCAAGAAAAGGCTTTGATACCACTGTAATGTCCCCTTTAGGGCTGAATTAGAAATATTTGGGTTTCTCAATAAACTCTAGAAATAACACCACAAACCCTAACACAACTTATGCAAATTTTGAAGTTTTAAATCTCAAGCCCTAGCCATAAATTATTGAATTTCGGAAATGAACATCTAGGGCACAAATATCAATATTTCCAATTAAATATTCATCAAAATTATAAAATTATTACAGCTCACAATAGGATCCCTCAAATTTGATTTTCTTAATCCCTTCTATATCTGAAAAACATGACAAAAATACTAGCAATGTATAGTGCTTCCAAACAAAAATTATGGCTTGAATAAGCCTTGCAAAATATAATATCAAACCCCAAAGTGAGGCGCTGCTCTCCTAGATCTTGTTGGCTGCCTTCAAACAAGTCGTTGCTCCCTTATTGGGCTTCCAAACCCCTCACAAACTAGGCGTTGCCCTTCGAAGGCATGTCAAAATCCTTCTCTAATTTCTATATTGCTACGTCCAACCTCTTGATGACTTTATCTATGGTATTGCACTTGAAAATGATGTTAGAATATCTCAGACTGACTAAATATGCCCCTTGCAACCTCAAAATTTAAGTTGCCCTAGCTGAACATTGAAGGATTTCTGTAATGTCCCCCTTTTTGAACTAGTCTTGGGAGGAGACCCTTAGTCTTTTCGTTCCCAAGGGCTAAGGAATTTAGGCAAAAAAAGGAACATTTGTGAGCTTCAAGAGCATTTTATGGAAAAACACTTTATGATCCGATTTTGGGACCTTTTTAAAGGAAATGGTCACTCAGGCCTAAAAGTGCTTTTATAGGGAAGCTTGTAATATATTTAAAAAAGAAAAGAAAAGGTAAACTCTCCCTCTATTTTGGGCGCCACATTTGGAGGAGGATTATAAAAGGAAAGGGAAGGGTCTTTTGAAATAATTATGTTCATTTGGATATTGAATCTTATACTCAAGTATGTCAAGCTTGAACAAATGACTTGAGGATGAAACCTTTCAAGTGCACAAAAGAGTTTGGAGACAAAAACCTCCATTCTTCCACATAAAACAACTCTATTCAAGGGTTGTAATTGTGCTTCAGATTTGCATGATTGCATGCAATTGAATTTACAAAGGTGTTTTATAACACCACCTTGTTTGGGAAATTGGCGAGCACCTTGGAGGCTTGGCGATTGTAATTTTGTAGGTCAAGAGGGTGGCGAATTGGCTAGAAGCTTGGAAGACCCATTTAAGGGCTCTTCTACACTTGCAAATCCTCTTGTAGGGGTTGTGATAATTTATGTGGACTTCGTAGAGCTGGGCGAATTACTTTGAAGGGTTGTGAGACCATTAGTGGTTAAAATTATGCCCTAGGTTTATAATAAAAATTTTGAAAATTATTATTAAAATATTCTGAAATTTTCTTGCATTTGTGGGAGCTATTTGGAGCCTAACAAATTTGAATATTAATTGTAATATTTTTCAAGTGGAGTGATCCACCTTGGGGAATTTATGTGGATATTGTAGGGTGCTATTTGACCCTAAAACTTGGTAAATTGATCCCTATAATTTATGCCTATTTTGATAATTAGTCCCAGCTTGTGTGGGAAAATTATATGAGGGTTTCGGAATTGCATAACCATCAGTAATTACTGTTGCTAACATTCTGGAGGTAACAATTTGATTAGAGAGGTTTGGAAATGGATATGAGCATTTAACAAGGGGCGTTCAAGGCCACAATTTTTGATAGTTTTTTTAGTGTATTTTGTTAAGTGTTTGGCAAGGGTTTTAAGGTGTTTGGAGCAGGTAATCAGGTGGCTGTGAGTTCATATAACATCAAACTTGAAGGGAATAAATAGGTGATAAACTCATTTCACAAGGAGCAGCTAAAGAGATATTTCATTACAGCCTTTATTGAGAATAAATTGATTTTAATTTGGCATGTTTATGAAAGGAAATCTGAATTGAATAGTGACTGAAAATTAGCATTTAGCCTTGGTTCTTTGGTGCCTAGGGTTGGTATTTGAATTAAGCATTGAGGGGGATGTATTTTGCATCTTGATTGGCACTAGGGTTTGTTGGTTTTGGGGGACAAATTTCAGTACATTAACAGAGTTATCTTAGGGTTTGTTGGGAAACCCCATCTTGGCCTAATTGTCCCATTTGGGGACACTACAATTTTGTCGTCAACTTCAGTTCCAATGAATGGTTTCATCGCTAAAGGATGTAAGCCAAGCATTTTTGTTCCTAAACTCATGAAATTAATTCACCAAAACAACATAATCCCCCAAAATGAACCTTCATCCTCCTTTTATAACCCTTTCCACAAAAAACTTCCTTCCAAAGTGGGGCGCTCCACTTGGAGGAAAAATTTGACTATTTAAAAACATCCTTATCATTTACCTTAAGGGCTAACTTGCCCATGACCCTTAAAGATGCCCTCTTTAAATCAAAAATAGAAAATAGAAAAGGGATGGCCAACATAAAATCCCTTGGACATCTTATTATTTTAAGTATTTAGGAATACTTTTTATTGTAAATAATATTATTCTAATCTCAAAAAGGGGAAATTATATAAACCCTCTAAGTGTACAGGATCTGAGGAAGAAAACCTTCATTTCTTTCGTGGTGATTCCATTCAGGGATCATAATTGTGTTGATAGATGGAGGTCAATTCCAATTTTTGGTTTTACTGGAGGTTGTTATCAGTTTCCAATTTGTGAAGGGTTGGAGTGACCTAGTTCAATTTTTATAGTACAATGAATCATAATTGTGTGTGTGGGCTATCCTTGCCGTACAGATCTGCCACTGATGAAAGGTTTGAGCTTGTCGTACCATTAGACTTCCAAGTCATACCATTGGGTAGACTGTTGTGCATCCTTGTTGATTGTTGTTCCCATTCAGTGATGTCATACCAATCAAAAATTCTAAATCAAGGGTTTTGGTAACAACTGGGCATTGATTATTGAGGTAGATTGTTTTGTATGCTGCTCCACATCTCCAATAGTAGATTGGTGTCCTTTCTTGCTGTTGTCCATATTCCAGTGCCTTTGTGATACATCCAACAATTGTCATAAGACATCAAACGCTGTTGTGTGAGCACTATCACTATTGTACTTCTGTCAAATATAGAATGCAACCCTCCTAAAAATTATGTAATGTCCCCTTTTTAGGTAAATTTATAAATTCTTTAATTTACAGTGATTCCCTTGTCAAAACTGGATATGATTAAAATACTAAAATAACACGTGCAACACTTAATACTAAAAACACAATTGCATTTTGTATTTCAATCAACTATTTACACATAATAATATTGAAGACAAGTTAATCGAATAATAATTGCAAACAACAAACTCTTACTTGAAAGATGAGTTCCAAATGTTGTTGTACAACAACAATATATCCAAACAATAAATACCAACAATTAGATATTCACTTCATGACAATGCCAATGGTCCTCAATAGGCTAATAACTGTTTACAATTTTGCCCCACAGGAAAGAACATATGTTGATTCAAGCAGTTGAAAGAAGCAAATTCTAAGGAGAATTTTGGGTTTTACGAGAAGAAAGGTTCTTCTCAAAAGGACAAAGATCATGTCAAAGTTCCAAAGGGTTCAAATCCTTCGGACTTTTTGTCCAAAGGGTCACTAGGAGAAGAAGACCTTCGCAAAAAATCCGAAGGGTTCTTTTGAAGGAAAAGTCCATGAGCAGAAATCCAAAGGGTTAGTGTCCCTTCAAAAAGGTCCTTATCAAAAAGCAGAAAGCCCGAAGGATCTCTTTGCCCTTTGGAAAAGCACTTTACAATAAACTCGAAGGGCACTTTCCCTTTGGGAAAGTCCTTTGTCAAAATCAATAGGGGCATTTTATCAAATCCGAAGGACCATTTTATAAGCCCGAAGGGCAGTGACAAAAAACCCGAGGAAATAATTCCTTCGGACATTTTGTCCGAAAGGAATGAACAGGGGGAAAGTTGCGGACAAATTGCCCGAAGAATTAGGTCTTCGGCTTTTGCTTTGTCATTTTTCCGTGGAGTTTTCTTTCCTTGAATTGTTTTGCTCCCTTGGAAAGTCTTCCGAAGGAATTCCTTCAGACAAAAAAGAAGACTTTCCAAGGGAGCAAAACAATTCAAGGAAAGAAAACTCCACGGAAAAATGACAAAGCAAAAGCCGAAGACCTAATTCCTTTGGACTTTTTGTTTGAAGGAATAAACAAGGAAATAAACCAAAGGAAAAGGCCACGGAAATGAACAAAGGGAAAGAAAGGGAACAAATGCCTGGAACGAATTAGCCCGAAGGGAAAGAACAGAAGCAAGACAAGCCATAGAATAAATTGCAGGAAAATGAATAAAGAACAGAGCCATGGACAATTTGTTCGAAGAGATCAAGAAACAGAGACAAGTTGCAGACAAACAAATAGCCAAAGATGAAAACCATAAGCAAATGGCTCAAAGCAATTCATGCACAGGAACAAGAGACGGAGTCAACATGGAATTTCATGCAAGTGGAGGGTCATTTAGAGTTGGTTGGGCTAAGTTTCAGTTGACTATTTATTGTATTCATGATTATCTCCTAGTCACTCTCATGCATCCAAAGGTTGAACTCAACTTCAAGTGGAGTTCTCAATCCGAGATGTGGCGTGGCTTTCCATGCAAGAGTTTGATTTGTCAAACTTGGGTCCACCTCATCCCTTGTATGCCAAGATGGAATTTCAGGCACGTTTTAGTTCTAGAGTTGACTAGCCATGCACTATGGTTGATTGGTTGACAATTCATGCATGCACGTTTGTTTAGCTTGTTGAAGGCTTTCAACGTTCCAACAGTTCGAGTGGAGTACTAATTTCAGTTTTGGCCTAGTATTCCATGCGGAGAAGATTTTTTTTCGTTTCAACGCAACTTCCAATGAATCAAGTAGAGTTCTCTTTGAAGATTTGATGCGTTGATTAATGCATGAAAAAGATTAGCTCACCGTCCATTTTTCAATGCCAAAAGGAGTTTTCGTGCAAGCATAAGACAAAGGGATTTATTTTTAAATTTTTGGACAACACAAGTTGAATTGGAGTTGGCTTCTCTTCTATTTTCAGCGCCACTCTTTTGGCTGATGTATTCTTTTCTATATAAGTTGGCTTTTTAGCCTTGAATTGTATCCCTCTTTTGGCAAGACAAAATTTTACCAAAAATTGAGTTGTAACCTTTGTTCAGATTAATAGGACTGTTGTTTTCAATTTTCAGCTGTTGGTATAGTGTATTCATGTCATTGATTTGTATAAGTGATAGAGTTTTCTTCCTTGTCAAGTTTTGATTCTTACCTAGTTACTAGTTGGTCAGATTATGCAGGTCATGTTCCGTGTTTAATGTCTTTTGGTTGAGTTTACAGTGGATGCAAGTGGTTGGCTAGTGCCTTGAATCAGGCCTATTCTATCATTTCCCTCAAGCTTTGATCACAAGATAGAACCTTTTCATGAAATACTTATGCATATTGGTCAATTGGAGTTGAAAGTTCAGCCCTTTTTTTGTCGAAATCAGTGTTTTTAGGAGCTCTAATTGAGTGGATCAACCAATCATTCAGGTCTATCACCATTATTAGATAGGATTTTCTTTCAAGCTTTCTTTTTCTCTTTTTCCAAACAGTTTGTAACGTAGAGCAAAGATCCTAATTGATAGCCCTTATAATCTAGAGATGCTAGCCCTTATAATCTAGAGATTCAATCCACCGATTAGGTCACCCACAGCGTAGGATTGTTTCCATGTTTCAGCAGACAGTGAAACCCTGAAACTACCTTCACAGGGGTGCAAGTCTGATTGACAACAATAAGCAGCTATGTTAGAGTTGTTAGGTGGAATGCTGGCTGGGAGATGGTCCACGACCACTTCTAAGGATGACAAATACCAAAAACTATGCACAACTTTTCCCCAATGGTCAACATTGAGAAATATATGTGGAACGGTTGCTTTAAAGAATCAACACAACTATATAGAGAGGTTACAACAGTCCCAACAATCATCAATCAGCACTAGAAACTGTACGACAAGTGAATAGAAAGAACAAAAGGGTGTCATGGGGTGTGACACCAACCTCCAAGACCAACTGATATTTTTGATAGTACAACCACCCAATAGTAGCAACAATAAACCCCTATAAATTCCTTTGTAATCCCTCACAAGTTTTGAAACTGATGATAACCCGCAATGAACCCGAATCTGGTACTTAATCCCGATCTGTTAACGCAATTGTAATCCCTAGATGGAATCACCACAAAGGAAAGAAGGGGTTTTTGTCCTCAGACCCTGTACACTTGGAGGGTTTTCAGCCTCAGATAGAGAAGTTGAACCAAAAGCTCAAGCTTTGGAATAGAAGTTTGATTTCAATTATAATGAATAATGACCCTTTTGAGCCTAGGTCCTCTTATAACTTTCTTTTTCAATTTACCCTACTTTTAAATAAATATTACTTTTTGGCCCACATGATAATAATAATAAATGTCTTTGTTCCATGTTATAAAATAAAGTTACTTAGGACGATTTAAGATATTATTATTAATTATTTTCATAATTAAATATTTTGATAAAGGGAAATGACAAATTGTTGTGCTACTGAACATCATTAATGCTAGTAAGGGTTTGTTGCATTCAATTACATGTTCAATTTATATATTCATTAGTATTATATGTACTTTCAATGTATTGCAATAAATAATTCAATTGGGTTTTCAATATTAAGTATTGCATGTGTTGTTTTAATATTTGATTTATGTCCAGTATACGAAAGAATCACATGAAATTTCATAATTGATGAAAAACCTAGAAAGGGACATTGCATGTTGGTTGAGGCAAGGTATGGGCACATATTTTGGATACTTTGTACTATTCATTCCCTCAACCTAATGTTGCAGTAATTGGACACCAAAATTGATTAGATCAAACAAGTCTATGAAGAGGCGAGCAAGATCCAAATATTCATAAGCAACCATCACATGTCCCAAGGCATCTTTAGGATCTTCTCGATGTTGCTACTATTAAAGGTAACTACCATTTTTTGAATCATTTGTGTATAATTTGATTTTGTAAGTTTGTAATTTATAGACTTATAATTGAACATTTTATTTTTTCTAATTTTATTTGTTTTAATTTAGTATAAGGTTACTGAGACTCGGTTTGCCTCACACACACGTTTTGAGATAACTTGTCAAGGTGCGGGGGGTATCGAGCAGCATGGTTATCAACCACCTTTGGGGTGTATGGAGGTAGTCAAATGTTGAGAGAGCCACAAAGGTGGAAGGGTTGATCGTCGATGATGGGTGGTGGGATTGTGTGGAATATCTGCTCAATTTTATTGAGCCCATCATGAGTATGTTGAGATTTGTTGATATGGATCATCTATGTTTGATTGAGATTTATGATTGAATTGACTCAATGATTAAGAAGATTAGGTCTATTATAAATGCCGAAGAGTAAGATCCTATGAAGAGGTTCTTTAAGGAAGTGCATTGTATCTCATTGATAAGTGGAACAAAATGACCACCTCACTGCATCTTTTTGCTTTTGCCTTAACCTCCAAATACTACAACACAAATATTTTTTCTTTGCCCAGGAGAGTCCCACCATATAATGATGTTGAGGATCTTTTCTCTACGTTCCAAATCTGCCATTATTTTCTTAAAAATTTTGTTAGAAATTTTTTAGAAAATAATCTGAATGTTGTGCCCTGTAATGGCCCCCTTTTCCTTTTTTAATCGAAAGTAGAACATAGCAAGAATGATAATCAATTTATGCACTGATACCACTTAAAGCGTCATTGCATACAAAGGAAGGCACAACTACAAAAATCACAACAATTGGGTCACTTGCACACCCAAAAGCAAAGGATTGCATTTGCAAACTTTGCAGGCAATGGAGGAAATACTTCTCCAAATGTTATGATAAAAAACAAATTGGATTGATATGAAATAAATATTCTTACATAGAAAGAGGTAAACCCTTGTTTATACAAAAGAACTCAAATCTTAACCTGAAGGCCAAGTTACCTTTACAGAGTAATTAGGATATTAATTTACTGGTTATTCATAAAACCAATAATTATCTATTTGAGACCTTATTTAACATACGTTGCCTTGTACAAAATATCAAATTTCTACATTATTACAATACTATAAGCTTGCATGTACAAAATAGTTCATAAGTATATGTTAACTCATATAAATAGAAATGTTGTGTTTAGGTACATAACATGATTTTTAATATTCTTTTTATTATTTTATTTGTTATGTATTCTGTGTTTTCTTGGGTTTGGATGCAGGGAGCAAAAGAGATTGTAGAAAATCAAGGAGGCGTATTTCCCCGCACATTGGAAAGTTTGATGAAAGTTCGTGGCATTGGTGATTATACGGCTGGGGCCATTGTTTCAATTGCTTTCAAGCAGGTGAAAAGTTTTAGCATTCCCTCTTGGTTTACACGTGCTGTCTGTAGCAACTATTGGCTTGATCATGTTTACTGTGCACACAATAATAGCATCCTTGATTGCACTGGAAACTATCCATATTATCTGAAATTTTACATTGCTTCAGCTTATGTCGACAATGAAGATAGCTGGTTGATGCAATATTGTGAATAACATTCTCTTTGTACATGCAGGCTGTGCCAGTGGTTGATGGAAATGTAATTCGGGTGCTTTGCAGACTGAAAGCTATATCTGCAAACCCTAAACTGTCTGCAACCATCAAACGCCTCTGGTAAGTTGCAGAAGTTTGTTTGTCTATGAAGGGACATTGATTATTAATTTTTTCATTTAAAGATTATGATTAGATCTTGTGAGAACATACAAGACAGTTTCTCATTATTTAGAAAATGAAACAAGCCTCTAATGCATATGCGGGGACAATGTTGCTATGCCTTGGAGTTTGTGTAAAAGCACATATGGTTGATGGTGTGCAGAGAAATGATGTAACAACTAATTTACAAAGCTTGGAAATCCTTGTGAACTAAAATTCTTAATGCAACATAACTTCTCTTTATGACTAGTACTTTGGCTCATTCAAATATTGCTATTAGTGAGCGTAATTGATTTAGAAGTTAGATATGTGTATCCTTTCATGCTTCTTGTTTTGAGCTTAAGTTTGACAATTGTGAGAATCACTCTTGTAGTGATCTGCGTTCTTGTAATTATCTTGCATGTACACTTGGCCCAGTTCACTGAAGCCTCATTGACTGCATGTAAGGTAGATTAACCGAGGTGATTTTGCATGCCTAGTTCTGGGGCAGTTTGCATGAACTTGGCCTTATCTAGCTGACACACATCCTTATCGTTGCAAATTTATTTAACCATGCTAATGAAGAGTGTACAAAATTAGTTCTGGCGGCATATCTCTCTTATTCTCTCTTTCTCCTCCGTCATTGTGTGAATTTGTCTGCTGTATGCTCATATTAGGCTATATCAGTTGGTATCAGAGCCTCGTTTGACTCCTTTCTTCTGGGTTAAGATTCCAGTGTTGGACATTTTGCCTCCCATCTTTGATGCTGAAATCTCCACTGACTGCCCCATTGCTTTGACCATTAACCAGTTTCTAGTCTGGCCCTCTTCTGCTACCGCTGCGATTTGAGATTTTAACTTGCTGTCCTGCAACTCTCTTAGATTAGGACCTTGCTGTCCTCCTTTTGACAGGTCTAGTCTTAGAAGGATCTGGTCTACAGCTTATTTTCCTCGTGTTTTCTGAAACAGCCTCATTATTTGCTCATGTATTTGCAAATCATTATTAACTTTTTTGTTCTGCTGTGGATTGTGAGAGGTTTTAGCGGGACAGAGACAGATCGACCTTCTCTAGTGGCCACTGACTGCATGCTTGCCAAGGACCTATGTTGTTCTTGTTTGGCTCACATTTACTTCCATGCTTCATCTCTTGTTGCAGAGATAGTATTAAATATCTTGCAAAGGGTTTTACGTAGCACTCTATAATTTTTTCCCATTGGAATATTTTCTAATATATTTCCTCTTCTTCTGCTCTACATTTGGAAAAACATCATGTATATATAATTTACATTAGGTTTTCTAATGAGAAGGGATTATCGCACTTAGAGAGGCATTGCTAATGTTTTAATTCCTATGGTTGTTCTATAAATTTATACTGAGGGGTCCTTGTTACTGTATACGCTGTCTCTAAGTGCCACCGATTGCATGCTTGCCAAGGACCGATGTTCTTCTTGTTTGGCTGACATTTGCTTCCATGCTTCATCACTCGATGCAGATATAGAATTGAAATTCTTGGAACCTTGTTTACATAGCACTCTATAAATCTTCTCCTTTAGAATATTTTCAATTTTTTTTCCTTTCTCCCTCTCTACATTAGGAAAAGCATTATGTATATAGATTATGCGTTACATTGAGGTTTTCAAATGACAAGGGGTTCTCCCATTTAGAGAGGAGATGCTAATGTTTTAGTCCCTATGATTGTTTTATACTAAAGGGTCCTCATTACTGTATATGACCATTCTGATTTGTAGTTTCTTCTACAAATTGCCTTGTTGGAATTTAAATGCAGTATTGTTTTCTACCCGTGCTGTAACTACTTGAATTTCTCAAATGGTAGTGGTTTTAGAGTGTGTTAAGAGTAGTAGAATGTGCATTAGAATGATTACATTACTTGCATCATCATAAACAAGGAGGAAGAAATGAAACAGACTACATAACACAAAGGAATTTTTATCCTAGAAACCCCAATGTGGGGAAAACAATTTGGAAGTGGCAACTGCTCATCTTCCTTTGCATCAAGTAATGAGGCCAATATAAAGAGCTCTTAGGAGTATACATCTGACACTCTCTGTTGTCTCCTATCTTCCCAATGTTGTAATGGAAAGAATAGAAGGAGCATAGAGTAGTATCAACTATGAACAACTGACTACTCATTGCTGCCCACTCATACATTCATCAATTCACTTCAACCCCCCTCCTTGACGCCAATTGTTGATGCCAATTCCTTAGCCTACAACCCATATTATTCATTTTTGGAGATATCCCTTCGAAGACCAAAGGATCCCAAATGTCCAAAATGAGAAGATCAAATGCTTCATGCTGTTACTTTCACTGTTTCGTTTCTTCATGCAAAACTACTGGTTAAAACAAGTTGAAACTGTCGCTTAGGGGATTGGCAGTTACAAAACCGCTCCTTAAAGGAACCATTGGGTTGCGAAACAATTACCTGCATAAACTGGCAGTTATGTAGCCGCCACTGAAAATGACAAAACCCCCCATTCACTGTGAAAAAAATACTGGAACTTGTTGAGGCCATAACTTTTACATATAGACTTGAAATGAGGTGCTGTTTTTTTTAAAAGTGTAAAAACATTTCGTGAAGAATCCATATAATGTAATCACAATTGACGTTTGATGAATTATAACCTTTGTTTCACCTTGTTGAATTAGACAATGTTTTTGTAAGGAGTAACAATGTACAACATTTCCATTCATCAACTTTCCTATGTTTTGTTGATGCTGACGTGTCCTTGGAGTATAATGAAGTTTTTGATGATTTTAAATGATCCTTACAGATCATACCTTTCCCTTTTAGGTGAATTTTGGTCCCACAAAATCTTACTTGATTACAAGATGTGGAAGGATCTCTCCCTCTACCTCTCTAGAGCCTCTATGTAGTTGTTGGTGTTTGGCCTTGGCTCCAACCTGCCAATTTGCTTTGGTTCCTCTACATTCTTTGTGCAAAAAATCTTTCTCACCTCCCCTGTTAGCCAAAGTGATTGACTCTACTTGTTCATCTTAATGCAAAGTATCCAAGATAGAAGCTATTATTGCAATCTTCCTCTTCATGCAACATGGAAGGCTCCTAACGATATGTACATCCTCAATAAAACATGCTCAAAATCTGCAATTTCACCTCCTTCCTCGTATGAAAGATTGGTGGCCAAAATTTCCTCATTCAACATGGAAGAGTAAATTTATTTGCCTGCTATAGAGTTGGTTGTTCTAACCTCTTGGTTTGTTGCAATTTGATTAGTTGTGGTTCCACTATGATTCTTCCTCAATGCTGTCCACTCATTGCTGTCCCATGATTATTTCTTACTGGTTGTCTTTCCCGATGATGCTGGATGATGTTGGAGCTTATTATGCATCTCCCTCCTCAATGAAAGTGTGACCGGGCTTCACTTTGTGCTTTTCCTCTTACCATGAAGAGCAAGCCAAGATTGATATTGTTACAACTAATTTGTTAGCTGAAGCATTCATATTACAATTTGCTTGTGATGCCAAAACATGCTACAATGGTTGTCATGTTGTCATGTCCCCCTTTTGGACATAGAACAGGAAAAGACCTTTAGCGTTGTTTCTTAGTGTTTCCTTTAGGCTAAGGGAAAAGGGGACTAAAAAGGGAAGCACTAATCCCCTCCTCAAACAGTAAAAAGGTACTTTTCATTTAAGCATTCTAATTTTGTGTTGAGGGCCCAGTTTTGGTCTATGGGGCTCACATAGCCCTTGAGTGACATTATTTGAAGAATTACCTTATGATATATTCTATTTTCCCTCCAAGTGGAGTGCCCCACTTGGGGAGAGGGGTATTTAAGGAGAAGTGTGAATCATTTGTAAGTATTATGTTATTTTGGATATTGATTTTGGAGTCTAAGCACAAAAAGCTTAACTCAAGGCTTTGGAGATGAAAATCTTCAAGGTTCAAAAGGATTAGGGACGAAACCCTCTAATTCTAATTCTAATTCTAATTCAGGGCAACACCATTCAAGGGCATCCTTTGGGCAGAATATTTAGGAGAATTCATAATTAATTCCCTCGAGTGTGGGGACTTGCATTTTAGTGTAGCGACTAGGGTTTGAACATTTGGCGACTTGATTGGGGGTCTAACGGCGAGGATTTGAAGTCGTTTTGAAGGCAGCAACAGGTTTGGATGGTTGAAGACCCCTCTTCTAGGGCTGCTTTGGGGCGGATAACATTTAATTAATTTCCTACAGCTGGGCGACCCCCTTTGGGGATTGGATTCATCAATTTTTAGGGCTAATTCAGCCTAGAAATCAGTTTGAAATATTGCACAATTATTCCACTATTTTTCCAATCATTTATTGCTCCAATTTTTTTGAAAAAGAGGTATTTATGACAGCTGCAATATTCTATAATTCTGCTAAATATTCGATCATAAATAATGTGCTTTTGGGTTGAATCGATGCCCTAATATTCATTGTAAAATTCAGAAAATTGTTGCTAAGGTTTGGAATTATTTATTACAACAATTGTGAAATTTTTGGGTTATCTAGGGTTTGCTGGAAAAATTAGAAAAATATTATCTGATTAGGGCTTTGTGATAAAATTCAGATTTCAGGGTTTGCCCCCAAAAGGGGACATTACAATGGTATTAGAGCTTAGATCTTGCCAACTTTTGGGTTAGATTAAAATTTTAAGGCGGCATGATGGAAGAAGTTGGAAAAGAGAAGCTCTACAGAGCAGGGAGGAAGCTAGAGCATCCATGTCAACCATTAGGTGACCTAATCAACATCTTGGAAGAAGTAGAAAATGGGTTATCCAAGGTAAATTTGTCATAATATGTGACAATGGAATGGGCATTGCAACCCTCCATGATTTGCTTGGTCCTACCCCAACTCTTGAGACAGACAAAAAAGTAAGGTTTTGGTTACCAATTGTATTGGTGAAACTACAACAGTGACATCTCCCAAGGTTCTTTACAGGAACAAACCATGAGGGAAATATTTCAGCTGATTGTGGAGAGTTTCCAAGGTCTAGAGGACATCAAAGGACCATCTTTTGCTAGGAGGGTTATAATTCTAGAAACTATGGCAAAAATTAGGTCATGTGTTTTGATGTTGGATTTGGGATGTGATGATCCTATTACTAAAATATTTCAACTTTTCCTTATAGCTATCAATGAGAATCATGTAGAAAATGTTGTAACGTCTATGTTAACAATTATAACTTTGACTCTAAATAAAAGTGATGATATTTCTCAGCAATTATTGTCTATCATATTGGTTAATTTGAGGCAAGAACAAATTTTTTCTCTAGTTGCACATGTGCTGATTGAAAGGTTTGTTAAAAAATGTGAAGAAAGGTTGAGGCCTTACTTGACAGTAGAGCAGGAAGAAGCAACTTTGGGACAACCTAGTGCTGTAATTTTTGAGTCTCAAAAATCAAACATCTTGGGACAACAAAGAGAGATTTTCCAACGGAGTTGTGGGCAGCAAAGAGAGCTGCAAATGATGGACAATAATGTAGTAGAGCCAAGCACTTGGGGACAACCTAGCGCTGTGATTTCTGATTCTCAAAAAGAAAGGTTTGAAGTTGTCAAGGAACCTGAAATTGTGAAAGAAAAACACATTTTATGAAGTAGAAATATTTCAGAATAACTCTAAGGAAAGGTATGTTTTAAAAGAGAATGTTGGTTTATGCATTGATTCTAATAATAGTTCATTTTCATTTAATGACGCTAGATTTCTTGAGGGAGATTGGAGGAAACAATTGTTTGTAACAAATGAGAGGGAAGTGCAAGTCCTAACAAGGTTGGATAACACAAAAATGTTTCTTGAAGGATTAATGCAAAATGTGAAGAGGGAAGACTTGGAGAAAACTGTCATTATTGCAGATTTACATACAGTTAAGGATGGAATGGAGACTGTTGGTTCCCAGTTGTACACCTTTTGCACTCAGCCTTGCACACCTGGGTAATATGGCAAACGAAGATGGAAAGCCCAAAAATATGTCGTTATAGCCAGGGAAGGGTTTAGCATCAGGATGGATTGAACGCAGACAATGATTGGAAGACACTGATAGAGGGTATGGTTAGCTCCCTGCTACTTCTGGCTCTACTTGGACCAAGGTGAGGGGACCTAAAAGGTAGCTTGCTCACATGGAGGGATACTACAGTTCAATCTCCGTGGGGATTTTTGGCTTACAAAAGACACAAATCTGACCAGGGTATAACCAAGTTTGCACACTCCATTTGAGAAGGGTTGTCACACGGAATGAACAAATGCTCTAAGTCAGACATAAGCTATTAAAGACAGATGGGAAAGTGATCGCAACCTAAAGAAATTTTCAACAACAGAGAGTCAAATGGAAGACTGCAATCCTGGGCTTCAAAGCACAAAATATAGACACATTTCAGATATGCAATATTTATGCATTTGCAGGCAAATAACACTTAAAATATGCAACAGGGTGTATTTTTTGTAGGGTAGAACAGGGTAAGACGAGTTAATTATTTAAAAGAGTGGTGTGGTTTTTCAAACAACAGGTTCTCCTTTAACAAGGATGACATTATTCATTTGCAAAGATGAAAAAGACTGAAATACGAGCTATGGAAACTATCAGGATGATTTGCATCCATTGGTGCCAATACAATGCAAATATTCAAGTGATTCTTGAAACCCTAAAGCATACATTGCAACTAGAAATTCAAATGATTTTTCTTATCATATCCATAAACCCAAGGTGCCCTTAATAGGTTATCAACAACATACTCCCAAATCACAAAGCAATAAATAATTTACAACTTAGATCTATGCCTAAAACAACTGCTGTCATCGATAAGCATAAAACTAAATACCCAAATCAGCAGAGCATGAAGAATATATTATTGCATTTCATTGACAAAATACAACAAAAATCACAACTATTTTCCATTATCTTGAAAACAAATCTTACATACCTCATCCAAACTTCGCCTCAGCATCATCAAGCCCTCATCCGAGCCTTGCAGACAGCGGTGGTCCAACCCGAGGACCCCCAACCACTCGCTGTCCTCGTCCACTCTTTATCCCCTATTGCCTCCATCACATTCAACGATTCTGAGATTCCCACATCCAACACGAAAGATCAGGATGCCGCCCTCTTCATCACTACCTATGTTGATCAGACACGCATTAAACGTGTTATGATTGACGGAGGCGCCAGCATTAACATTATCTCCACCCATGCCTTTGATCAGTTGGCTCTTCCCAAGAATTGCATCTCCAAAACTGACGCAATCTTGCGATCCTTCAATGACACCACCACCACGACCATTGGCACAGTCATCCTTCACATTCGCGTTGGTCCACGCACAGTCCCGGAGCTCTTCTATATCATCGAATGAGAGTTTCAATACAACATGTTGCTAGGCCGACCCTGGATCTACGCCATGGCCTGTGTCCCCTCCACCCTGCACCGTTGTGTGAAATTTGAGCACGACGGGCAAGTCCATGCCATTCCCGCTGTGCCATCACCTTTCAAAACTTGTAACACCACCTACCGTCCAAATGACGTCCTCATTCCTATCAAGCTATCAACCTCGGCACTGCCTCCATCCGCGGAAGCTTCAACCAGTTTGCAACCGGCGGTTGCCCTCACCCCTCCTCTTCAAGCGACTACCAAAGACCCCTTGGAAGACATCTTCCAGCGACTTTCAATTGGGGAATATCGCTTGTTGACCTTAGACATGTTCCAAACTCTGCAAGAGTATGGATGCCTTCACCACAGCCCCAGTTACGACCATCGGATCAGGATGGTCGTGCCTTATGGTCCTCCTCACCTCTGAACCAACCTCATCTACATAAAAACAACCGAGGGTCTATCCTTAGGTATGATACTTCATTATGATAATGTTTGGTCTGTTTTGGATATACTCAATATTACACTCCTAAGGTGACCATCAAATGAGATATTTGCAAAATGTGGCTTTTTTGTTAGAAGTCACCAACTTTACATGTTTGGGATAAGTGTTGGCTGCAGAAAAAATGAACCAAGGGCCAACATGAATGCGGTTTCCAACCTTAGATCTGTTGTTCTCAATATTTTTAGCTTAAATGCTGCTGCCATAATAATTATAAGACCCTACAGTACTTCAATTACATGTATACACTTGGGTTTGCTGGGACTCCCAATCATTGCTGATAAAGCATTTTCAGCTCTTACATTGTTCACACCTTTGATTTTTGCAAAGGAATATTAGTTTAGCTGTTGTCATTCATTCCCAGGGTGCTGGAACAACTGTTATCAGTCATGTACAGCTGCAAGTTTGCACTTATTAAGGGGGTTTTATCATTGGATGATGGGGATGGTAGGTTTCAGCTGAAGGGAACGAATGATTCAAACACCATAGTTCTGATTTGGGTGAAATTCCAAGTGGGTTGTGGTTGTAACTTGTTTCCAGCCTATACATGTTGGAAAAGAAAAAGAAATGCTACACCACTATTGGCTGTATGGGAAGAAATTACCAAAAATATACAGGCCTAGGTGGGCAACAAATAACCACCAATAGATAGAAACAAGGGAGGAGAGAAAATGGATAAGTAAACACTAAAACTTGCATATATTTGAATCTTAAAATTTTCTTCTACAATCACAGCTACAACTGTATATAAAAGCCTCTGATATTTTCTTGTTCTTGTCTAACTGTTGTCAACATATAACTCCCTATTGCGTCCTTGCTACGGGCTACTGTTGTAAGTTGCTATGGGCTACTCTGTTTCTCTCCTTGCTGTTGCTCTGTCTCTCTTTGCCACGGGTCCTACAGACTGCTATTGGCTGCTACAGGCTGCTTCTTTCCTTGCTACTCGCTGCTGTAGGGTGCTACGGGTTACTGCAGGTTGTTGCTGCTTGCACTTTTTCTACTCTGTATATTCCCTCTGCAATGGACTGCTGTGTTGGAATGTTTTTTGCTGCTCACATTTTTTTTCTCTGCAGCTGCGTTGAATGCTTTCTTTTTCAATATCTCTTCCTTCTTTTCTTTTTTGCCTTTATGACAAAACTCACCTAACTCATCATTTTGCCGCCCAAATCTAAACGGTAGACAATTTCAAATTTGAAAAACTTTGCATTTATTGACAACTGTTATGCTCGGTAGGTTGCTGTAGGAAGTCAAAATAATAATATTTTAACACTCCCTCTTATTTTTGACCTTCCTACCATGGTCAATTAGACTCCTCTCAGTCTCCAGAACCTCCTTATAACTTCTTTTTAACTTGCCAAATGCTTCTGCATCCTTTTTATGCAGGTATGAAGCTTCATTACTCAAGTCTGTAGCTCCGCTGTAAAACTCTGGAGCTACAATAACACCATGTAGGCCTAATGCTGCTGTATTTATGACCCCTAACCTTTCTCTTAGGTGCATAAAAGTGTCCTTGGGCAATGGCTTAGTAAAAATATCAACTAACTACTGATTAGACTTACAAAAGCTAAGCTCCAGGACATGATTTTCAATTAACTCACGAATAAAGTGATACCTGATTGCAATGTGTTTTCTCCTACCATGAAATACAGGGTTCTTTGACAATGCTATGGATGATACATTATCACAATATACTGTAGAAGCTCCTTGTTGCTCATGCAAATCAAAAAGTATCTTTCTCAACCATATAGCTTGACATGTTGCTGCATTTGCTGCTATATACTCTGCTTCAGCTGTAGAAAGTGACACTATCAGTGGTTTTTTTGAAGCCCAAGATATGGCTCCTGATCCAAGATGAAATACATACCCATAGGTGTTCTTTCGGTCATCAAGGCTGCCTGTCCAATCACTGTCTGTGTAATCAACAAGCTGAAACTCATTTGCTGCTGCATATAAAACACCATAATCTCTTGTTCCATTCACGTACCTCAATATCCTCTTGCTTGCTTGCCAATATGTCTCCTTTGGCATCTCCATGAATCTTGATATAAGGCTGACTGTATACATGATATCCGGCCTTGTTGCAGTCAAATACATTAGACTTCCCACTAAGCTCTTATAGCGTGTGGGGTCTACATTGCTGTTGCAATCATCTTTGTACAACTTAAGGCTTTTCTCAGCTGGATTATACACAGGCTTGCTGTCCAGCATCTTGAACCTCTCTAAGATCTCCTTTGCGTACTTTGATTGGCATATGAATATGCCTTCATCCATTTGCTTGACTTCTATCCCGAGAAAGTACTTTAAAAAGCCCAAATCAGTCATTTCAAACTTGTTTTTCATGGCTGTCTTGAATTCTTCAGTGGACTGATTTGCATTACCGGTGAATATAAGATCATCCACATACAATACAACAATTAACATACATTCCTTGCATGATTTGATGTATAATGTGGGCTCACTTGCACTCTTGCTAAAACTGTTGCTCAACAAATATGAGTTTATATGGCTATACCATGCTCTTAGGGCTGGCTTGAGCCCATACAATGCCTTTTTTAACTTATACACTTTGTTCTCATACTTGAGACTCTCATATCCGGGTGGCTGTCCCACGTAAACCTCTTCTTCTAGCACTCCATTCAAGAATGCTGACTTCACATCTATTTGATGCACCTTCCCTTTGTGTTGGGCAGCAATGGCTATGATTATTCTTACGGTTTCTAGCCTTGCTAGAAGTGCAAATGTTTCATTGTAATCACGTCCGGGCTTTTGCTTGTAACCCTTCACCACTAGCCTTGGTTTATGCCTCTCTATTTTGCCTTTGGGAGTAGTTTTTGTCTTGTATACCCACTTAACTCCTATGACCTCTTTTCCTTTTGGTAGGTCAACTAACTCCCATGTGCCATTTCTCTCTATGGTGTGCATCTCTTCATCCATATCCTCACACCACTTGCTGTCCTTGACTGCTTCTTCAAAGTAGATAGGATCGGTTGATAGAAGAGGTGCATAATTCATAGTTTCATCTTATTTTGCTCATACCTTGACTACTCAAAAATTTCTTGCGAGCTTCTTGTCCTTGATGTTGACTTGAGTTGGAGGAGGATGTTGACTCATGAACAATTCCTTGACCTCCGTGATGGTTGCTGCCACTAGATGAATCAGCCCTTTGAGAAATAGGTGTCCATGTTGGTGCATTGGTGTTTGTACCCCCTGTTGTTTCAAATTCAATAAAGGGTCCACTAGCCCTTGTTTCCACATGCTCTTCTCCTTGTCTCTCTTCCAAAGCTTCATGCTCAATGAATTGAACATTTCGACTAATTATGAGATCTTTGGTGATGGGATTATACAACCGGTATGCCTTTGATTGGTCACTATATCCTATGAATATGCATTCCTCACCTTTGTCATCCCATTTGCTCCTTTGCTTAGAGACATGTGCATATGCTACACAACCGAACACTCTAAGGTGTTCACACTTGGCTTCCGGTTGCTCCATGCTTCTTGAGGGATCACATCCCTTACACTCTTCGTTGGACAAATGTTTAACAAGCACACGGCTGTTGCTACAGCCGCAGCCCAAAAATCATTAGGTAATCCTTTTGCTTTTAACATGCTCCTTGCCATCTCTTGGATGGTCCTATTCTTTCTCTCGGCCACACCATTTTGTTATGGTGTATACCTGACTATAAATTGCTTCTTTATGCCATGATCCTTGCAAAAATTCATGAATTCATTAGAGATATACTCTCTCACTCTATCCGTCCTCAAAATCTTGATGTAGTGGCCACTTTGTTTCTCCACCATGACTTTAAAATGCTTGAAGGTCTCAAATGCTTCTGATTTGTTCTTCAAGAAGTACACCCATATTTTTCGGCTGTAATCATCTATGAATGTCATGAAATAGACATTTTTGGATAAGGAGGGGGTCTTCATTGGACCACATAAGTCTGACTGGATCAGCTCTAATGAAGCTCTAGCTCTTCATGCCTTACCCACTGGAAATGCATTCCTATGTTGCTTCCCCAATATGCATCCTTCACACACCTTGTTTAGCTGTTCTATATAGGGCAACCCCTTCACCATGTGTTTCTTATGAAGAAGATTCAACCCTCCAAAGCTCAAATGACCATACCTAAGGTGCCAAAGAGTAGGTTCATCTACTATCTATTTTTTGAACACTGCTGCGAGCTCACTTTGCATTCTCAATGAAAACATCCGATTGCTTGTCATCTGGACTGCAATTGTCTTCTTATTGCAGCCAGTCCTATCAAAGATGAGGCACTCACCATTCTCAAATCTGATCTTGTACCCCTTTTGCACAAGCTGCCCAATGCTGATAAGGTTGTGTTTCAACTCGGGTACATAGTAAACATCATGAATTTCCCTATTGTCACCTTGCTTTCTATGGATTGAAATGCTGCCCTTACCCATGACAGGGACCTTATCATTGTGTCCCATCTTCACCTCTGATTTTATTGTCTCATCTATGTTGCTGAACATTTCTTTGTTCCCACTCATGTGGTTGCTACAACCACTATTCAAATACCATGTTTCTTTGCCACTTTGCTCAGCAATGTTACATGTTATAAACAAGCTTCCTCCTTTCTCATCCCTATTTGGTTCAGAGTCTTGTGTATGAGTGAAATTAGAATTTTGCCTATTCATTTCATATCCTTTCTACACTCACTAGCATAATGTCCATACCTTTTGCAATAACATTGGATGCTAGACTTATCATATCTTTGTGTAGATCTACCTCTAGAAGTGCTGCTACTTCTTCCTCTTCCTTTTCCATGTGGTTCTTGATGGCTATGTCTTCCACCTTTTTGACTGTTGCAAGTTCTTCCTCTTCCTCTATTGTTTGATCCTCTCCCCCTTCCTTTCACATTGACATTAGTCTTGAATGCTTGCTCATGGGAGGAGGTGGCTGACTTATTCAACCTTTGTTCATGGGTTTGCAAGGAACCCATTAACTCCTCAACCGTCATTTGCCTCAAATGATTCTTCTATAGCAACCACTATAGGGTGAAACCTAATTGGAAGGCTCATCAACCCCTTCTCAATGATCTTATGGTCTTCAAGAGTATGGCCACATGTCTTCATTTGATTTATTATGTTCATTGTTCTTGTGATGAAGTCAGTGATTGACTCATTATCCTTCATTTGTAGGGTCTCAAAGTCTCTTCTTAAGCGTTGCAACTTGACAAATTTCACTTTGTCACTCCCTTGATATGCATTTCGCAAGATATCTCATGCTTGCTTGGAATGGACAGCTGTTGCTATCCTAGGAAAGTTTGAGTCAGCCAAAGCCATTTGTATGTAGTTGAGTCTTTGGCATCTTTCCTCCTATTCTCCTCCAACACATTCTTTTGTGCTGGAGTTAAGGCATTGAAGGCTGCTATATCAGCAACCTCATTGTATCCAGCGTCAACGAACTCCCATGGCTCATGAGAGTTGAATATTGTCTTCATCTTGATGCTCCACACATAATTTTTTCCATCAAACATGGGGGGCTGTTGCCAAAACTCTGAACTTCTTGCTACCATGTCTGAATGCACTCACAACCTGGCTGCTCTCCATCAACAGCTCTAATACCAATTGTTGGAAAAGAAAAAGAATTGCTACAACACTATTGACTGTATGGGAAGAAATTACCAAAAATATATAGGCCCATGTGGGTAGCAAATAACCACCAACAGATAGAAACAAGGGAGGAGAGAAAATGGATAAGTAAACACTAAAATTTGCATTTATTTAAATCTCAAAAATTTCTTCTACAATCACAACTACAGCGGTATATAAAAACCTCAGATATTTCCTTGTTCTTGTATAACTGTTGTCAACATATAACTCTCCTCTGCGTCCTTGCTACGAGCTACTTTGTTTCTCTTTGCTACGGGCTGCTGTAGGTTACTGCTGTAGGTTGCTACGGGCTACTCTATTTTCCCTTTGCTATGGGCTGCTACGGGCTGCTCTGTTTCTCTCTTTGCTGCTGCTTTGTCTCTCTCTTTGCTACGGGTTCCTACAGGCTGCCACTGACTGCTGTAGGCTGCTTCTCTCCTTACTATTGGCTGCTGTAGGGTGCTACAAGCCGCTGTTGCTTGCACTTTTTCTGCTCTGAATATTCCCTCTGCAATGGGCTGTTGTGTTGGAATGTTTTCTGCTGCTCACATTCCTCTTCTCTGCAGTTGCATTGAATGCTCTCTTATTCAATACCTCTTCCTTCTGTTCTTTTTTGCCTTTATGACAAAACTCACCTAACTCATCCTTTTGCTGCCCAACTCTAAAAGGTAGACAAAATTTCAAATTTGAAAAAAATTGCATTTAATGACAGCAACTGTCATGCTCAGTAGGTCACTGTAGGAAGTCAAAATAATAATATTTTAACAATACACAGTCCGATTTGCACCAAATGTTGGAAGGTACAACTGGTCATAGTATTGAAGGATCCATTGGAACTCAAGGTTTTGGTATTTCAGACTTGGCTAATGTAGACTCTCAAACAGTTTTAGAATTCGCATTGAGAAGGTTAGAGGTAGAAATTACAATGCACGAAAGTTTGATAACTCGCATGCTACAACAAGCTACACATGTACCTTGCAGTTAGAGCTCATCCACCCGATTGTTTGTTACACAATTGGTGTTCCTGTAATTGGGAAAGTAGTACTCCAATGGATCACTAACACAGTTTCAACACCAATCTCAGCAAACGGAATGGGGGGTATCACAGATGGTAGTATTCTCTATATGCTAGTTGATTCATGATTCAACTATCATGGATTCATTCAATAAGACTGTTGGAGAAGTATCACCTAGTGTAGGGCTTCTATTTCCTAATTATATCAGAGTAGCTCAGTAGAAGCCAACTATATCAGGAGAAATGGAAGAAACGAAAAGATTGGTTTGAGATCATGACATTTGGAGTCATGAGGTGAATCAACATTGCTTGAGGACAAACAATCCATGGAAGAGTGAACTATCATTTCCTTTTTTTCAAATAAGTTAAGGAAATAATAAAAATAATATTTTAAGTTGTTCCAATGATTTACTTTATTAAAAGGACAGCTTAATATTATTTTATTATTAAAATTTCAAGTCTAGTAAAGTGTTTTCAAAAAGGGGCCTAAAGTGATGTTATTAAGTGATGCTAGGCATGGGGTATAAAGTGATATTATTTTAAAAGGTTCCTAATTCACTTTGAATTATATTTTGGGGAAAAGGAGAAAATAGAAAATAATATTTTATTTTCCCAAAAGTGTCTCTAAAAGAAGGCCATTTGGCTCATTTGGAAATTATTCTATTTTGTCATTCATATTTTCAACTTTTGAAGTTTTAAGGAATTTGTTTCAGGTTTTATAAAATGTCCTTTGTAGCGCTGAAATTAGATCAAAGGGGTTTACCAATAAACCCTAACAACAAAACAAAAAACCCTAACATCACATGTGCAAATTCTGATTTAGTTATATCAAACCATAGCCAAACAAACAAGAGTGCTGGAAATGCCCCAAAATGGCACTAAATAGATATTTATTTTTCTAAAAATTATAGAAAAATTACAATAATTCCAAAAAACAATCTTGTCTCCAAAACTTCCAATGCAAAATAGCTGTAAATAAATCACAAATTCATCAATAAATACCTTGTTACTGATCATAAAAAGAGGCTAAAACAGCCCTAGAAACACCTTTGCCCAGTCGTCCTAGGGAGGGGTCGTTGACCTCTCCTAGGGGTTCGCTGCTTTATCTAGGCCCTCAAACCCTTGAAAACAGTTGCTGCCCGTTTTTTCACCTGCTAACCCTAGGCGCCCAGTTGTAATGAGTGATTCGCTGTCCAAAAACAACTACCAATCAACCCGTTTAGCCCACCAACCTAGTCGCCACACTTGCAAATGGAGAAATGGTGTTAAAAACACCCTTTTGCCTCCAATATTGCTGAATACAACCTCTTTGTGAAGTTGCCCTAGGTCTGAAATCAAGGGTTTCCATCCCTGTTCTAAACAACCTTGAAGGGATTCTGTCCTCAAGGCAAAGTCCAGCTTTTCGTGCTTAAGACTTGAAGAATTCAATCATCAAAAATAACATATCTTTTCAAAAGAAACCCAATCCTTCTTAAATACCCTACTCCTCAAGTGGAGTGCTCAAATTGGAGGGAAGGTGCAATATGTTATAAGGTTAACTTTTTTTAAAAATCACTTAAGGGCTATGTGAGCCCCATTAACTCAAAAAGCCCTCTTCTTTTAAAATTAGAACTTAACCAAAAATTACCTTTTTATCATTTGAAGTGGGGTTAGTGTTTCCTCTTTATGTCCCTTTTCCCTTAGCCTTAAGGAAGCACCAAAAAATAAGGCCAAGGGTTCTTTTCCACGTTTATGTCCAGAAGGGGGACATGACAATCCTCCCCGTCCAAAATTGCTTGTTATCAAGCAATAGCAACATCCATGGAGCTGCCTCGACAATTCGTTTCATGCAAAGCCTACCTGTAGCCTCTTCCCATGGAAAGGAGGCCCTATTCTAAAGCCTTTTGTTGTTGTACTTGTGAGAAGATCGCTGTCTACATGTGCTGCAGGTGTTGGAACAACAATGCTTCCCCTTCCTTCTCCTTCCAAGGGACTGTCCCAACTGAACTTACTCTTGCCAAACCCGGAGTGGCTGCCAACATTTTCCCAAAAAGCCTCCAAATTCTGAATTATGCATGTTCCTTGGGCTGGAAACTTTCCCCACATGACTGAAATTCACTCATCTTCTTTTAAATTCACTCAAGGCTCATCTTTCCCACCTATGGTATGACTCAAAATCCTTTCTGAAATAGGTAAATTCAAACAAAACTGAAACCATACCTTTCTTGGAATCCATTTGAGTGCCCATTTATAGGAATTCCCATGTGCATCCCTTCATTAAGAGGGAAACCTCGCCTTGGAGCTCAATGAAGCTACCATCTTGCCCATAGTCCTCTTCCAAGCTGCCCTGTGTCCTTCCAACGGACTATCTTTGTGATGCTTGAAATCTGATTTATTTTTAGCGTGTGACACATCCAATCAGTCCTTGCCAAGATGACACTTCTATCCTTACCCCCGTATTTGAGAAAGGACTCATGTAGGCCACATTCTTCATTAGAAGGATGGGCTGTACCTTCAAATATCATGTACAAATGCGACCCTATGGGGGTTGGAAATGGGCCATAACAGTCACTAACCAGTCCTCATGGTGATCCTACACATAAAACAAATATGTTAGTGAAAACAAGTGTTTAGCAACACTTTTCCGATCCCTTCATCAAGCCTTATGAACATGATATAAAATCATCTTTTTGATGCCTTGATTTTCCCTTACAACCCCTTCTCACTTGGATTCCAAAAGATGTGCTTATGTCATCCTTATCCTCACTGTAGCATGTCATTCTCTTCTTCATATTCATTCTTATAGTGGCTGGAAATCCACTTGTCCATGTTATTAACATTTCTAGGGTGATAAGGAGCGGAAAATACATTCCCTTAGAGTCAAAACTTACCCTAGTAACAAAAAACATTAAAGGAAACAAGCTGGAATCAGGAGTAACAATAGTTAACAAGTCACACACAGCTCTCCCTTCAATCCTTATATCACGATATTTCTTGCTTATTACCCTTTCCATGGTTATCCATATTCTATCCCTTTTCCCCCAACATAACATAACAACAATACTATGCTTGTAAGGCTCCCCTGGATCCCATATCCATGGATTCTTTTTTGAGAATTCCCCTTTTGCCATTTAATGCCCTTCATCTCATCCTTATTGTTAGCATAATGCTTATCATGATCAAAACAGGGTAAGAACAAAGTATGAGGGGAATCAATGAACCCTTACCATGAAGATAGTCACTTTGCTTACCCTCAAATGTGGATCTAGAAACTTCAGCAAGTTGTAGACTATCATGAGGAGTTAATGAGGCACTTCCCCCATGTGCATACCTTTCAACAAGATCTTCCTGAAGGTTTTTCTTTGTGATGTCCCCATTTCTACATCATGATTAAGCAAGTATTGAAGACCTTTAGTCTATTTCCTCATAGACTAAGGGAACCCTTTTTGGGAATTGTATTTTATTAGTTAATTATTAATTGTTAAGACTCAAAATAATGATTTTTATCATAATACAATTATTATTTAATTAATAGAATATTTATTAGAAAGTGGTTTTTACCACTAAGGTGCTTAAATGAATTAATTATTAATTTATTTGCCTTAAAGTAATTTTAGTTACTATTTTTATTAAGGCAACTAATTAATATTATATTCGAAAAAGAGAATGTTGGCATGGGAGCTAAAACAAGGAAAAGTAAAGATATTCTAAAAAGGGCAAGCAAAGGCTTATGATGCATTCTGTCTTCCCAAGGTGGTTCACTCCCTTTTGGAAGATACAAATAGAAGGTGAAGACTAAAATGGAGGACATGCTGAATTTTGATAATTGTTCTTCATGCTTGAAGAAACTATTGAGATGCATGCAAAACATCTTATGACAAAAAAGAATGTAGAGCATATGAGATCGAGTTGGGAAGCATGTTAAACATTGTAAGTAAATGAAATATCAATGCAAAAGAAGAAAAAAAAAATCACAACAAAGATATGTAAGCAAGTGAATGGTAACCTCATGTAAGATAAAACATATCGAATCAAACATAAAAAAAACATAGATGACTGAAAATGAAATGAAAGTCAAGATATAAAACAGTCATGTGAAGTCAAACACAAAGGATAACATGTAAGCATGTAAAATGTGCTCTGTAAGAGAAGTCCACAAAAACTAAACAAGCACATGATGGATAGATGAATCCAAAGCTTTACAGGATGACAACTCAAACTTAGTGCTGTTTAAAAATGTGATGTAAGAAAGCACAACCACCTACTGACATGACTAATGTGACAATGAGGTGGTGTGGAAAGTAGATGGTGAAGGGATGTTTGTGAGGAAACCATGGTCATATCCGAGGTATTACAATGCAACTCACAAACTAGAAGGGTCATATCCGAGGTATTACAATGAAATTCACAAACTAGAAGCCAAAAGGCATAAGAAGGTAGATGTGATTAAGGATGTGATGAGTAAAAACAATACCCTTCAAGGGGATAATGGGAATGATGTGATGTAAATAAGGAATGTGAGGTGCCACATGGGTGATGTCAACAACGTTAGTAAGAATGAGACACACTAGACAAGTGAGCAATGGCAAGAACTATTGACGTCAAGGATTTATGACACTCTGACTAATGAACACAAAGCTTGGGCGAAGAAGTGAAGTACATCGATCATTCTATGAAGGCTATATGCATAAAAAGTAAAATGGACCTACCTTCCCACACCATGTTCCTTGTTTCTCAGGACCCCTTACAGAGCGGTTGATCTACTATGAAGATTAGGTACTTGTGTGAGAAAGTAGGTGGCACTATATAATAAATGCTATAATGAGACCTCCTACCCCAATATATTGGCCTACCGCACCCTAATGGACCTCGAGTCTATCATGAGGCCAACTATGGGATTTGAGCTTCGACTAAGATAGATGTGCCAAATAAAGATCAAGTCTTTTGGTGTGATCTGCCTTTTAATAGTGTTTTTGCCTTTTGATCATTGAGTTTTATTTCTTTTATGATTTGGCTTTTAACACTATTGCCTTTTTCTATTTTCCTCTACTATACGGATTCATAGACCAATCATGAGTGAAATAGGTGACGAACACAAGAGAGCTTACATTTGGTCACTAGAGAAAATGACCTAAAGACCATGGTGTCTAAAGATTGCTAAACTTGCCCACAAGTAAGTGTGCAATCTCAAAACTGTCCTATGTGCCTCAAATGAAAGGAAATAAGGGCAAGATGGGGATCGTGAGATATCCATCCATGTAATAAGTGATACAATGATGAATATGCTCGTAGTTGATCACAAGGAGGCAAAGTAGTGCTATGAAATGGATGAGACTATGCTATGAGAGTCATGTCACTAGAGAAGCCATACTAACATACAAGGGATCTAGCACAAGCACCAATGAAAGTAGTAATCCCAAAAAGAGGGTAATGTAAATGATCATCCCAAGAAAGGGGAAGGTAAATAAGGGTCAAATAATCATAAAGATACTAAGGCAAAGAAGTCATAAAAAGATAATAAATGATATAATGAAAGAGATATCCAAGAACCAAAATGGGAACAAATGTTGAACATAATGTGAAAAACCATAGAACCCAAAGGAAACAATGGCATAAGTAAAGTGAATTAAAACCAAAGAACCCAAAGGAAACAATGGTGTACAATGGTGTAAGTAAAGTGAAATAAAACCAAAGAACCCAAAGGAAACAATGGTGTAAGTAAAATGAAACTAAATAAAACACACAAAAACAAAGAAACGTGTGACAAAAACAACAGACAAAATCTATGCTAACATCTATATCAAAGATAAGCATGTGAAATACAAGCCTATGTGTCTCAAATTTTCTTGAAGTTGAATTTATTTCTTATTATGTAATGTGGAAGAAGAGTGGGCATTGTACGATACCCCAAAGGGTAATATGATGTAGGGATGAGCATCACAAGATTCCTCAAAGTCTGAAGTGACATGTGGATGGGCATCTCAAGATGCCCCAACATGTGATATGGAGAGATGTGAAATTGAATAGTTAGAATGAACCACATTTAGCTTTCTGATGTAGTTGGAGAGTTAAATGCGTTGAGATGTTGGATTTTGAGGATGTTGAAATTGACATAAGACGTGTAGGAGACTTCTGAAGAGGTCTATAAGCTGAAGGAGAACCATGTATGATGCACTTTGGAGTAGGCATGTGAACTAGGTTCTCCTTGGGTTCATGTGACCTAAGAGGTTGAGGTTTGACGGATGCAACTATCGGTTTGAAGTTGTTCATGTTAGCTAACCTTTCCTTATTGGTGTAGGAAGAAGGATCAACTGTGGTTTGGACAACATTGGTGGATGAGGTGGGTATGGGGTAATTGTTGATCATTAGTTAGGTGATGTTAAGGGGATTCATTAGATTGGGCTTGTGAGGCTTGAAAATAGTCTTGATAACGTTGTTGTGTAAGAGTATCAAGATTTAAATATGGACCAAACAGTAAGGTGAGAAGAAATCGGTGAAGATCACGACAGGTCTTGTGAGAATGCCCTATCGTCGCATGCCACCAACAAAACATATCAGGTTTGTACCATTTTGAAGGAGGATTGGAAGGATCAAAGCTCATGGGTTTAGAGGGTGGCAATTTCTTTTTAAGTCTTCTAGACTTGAGGGAGGGTGGATTGGGTTAAAATTGGTTGAATGTGATGCTCCTTTTTGAGGTTGGGGAGGCTTAGATAAGTCAATGTTATGATAAAATTATTGGAGAGGTTCCGTAGTAGTTGTTTTAGGTGATTCAAATTGAGTCATAAGAAAGTCTTTCCTTTTTGCTTGGTCTAAGGCTTCTAGAGTTTTACGGAAAAACATCTGAACTTTGTATTGAAGAGGAGATTTAAGAGCGGTAACAAATAGTTTTTAGAGAGTATCATCATTCATGTTATGATTGACTTTGTGAGCTAGAGACTTCTATCATTTGATGAATGTGTGAGCAGATTCGTTAGGAAGTTGCTTAGTATTGATGAAATGGTTAAGGTAATTTTTTGGAAGGTCATTATGTTGGAATTCCTTCACTAGAGCATTGACTAAATCTTCTAGTTTTGTAATGGAATGTTTAATAAGTTTATTGTACCATTCAAGTGCATCACCAACAAAGGTTTTGGCTAAGAAGTTGGTGGTAACAAAGTTGTTAGTTTGGACCCACTCCTTATAGAGATTACCAAAAGATTTAAGAGAGAGAGTGTGGTTCTTAGTTCCATCTTATGTAATAGTTGGAGAAATGTTTTCAATATCTATGGATGTAATGAATGGAGCTAAAAGTTCATTTTGAAGATGTTGAAGCATTTTGTTATGCATGAGAGGTTGATGAATGATATTCCCATTGGCATCTCTAAGAGGAGGGACAAAATTCTGATTTGGTTGAGTCATGATGACTTGAGGTGGTTAACTAGTCATTTGTAAGATATGAGATTGCATTTGCATCATTTGGAAAATTGTTAGTTGTTTGTATAACATTCATTTGTTGAATCATTTGAGCAAGAATTTGAGTTTTATCAATGGGAGGAGTAAGATTGCTTGTAGTTGGAACGTTAGTGATGGTAGGAGTAGGATCATTCCCTATATTGGTAGTAGGGAAGGTATTGTTGGGTGGAGGATTTCCAACATTGGTAATATGAGGACTAAGGTGCGTAACCTCAATTGTATTACATGAATTAATTGGTTTGGGATTAAGAAGACATGAAAGAAACTGAAAAGTTTCATTTGAAGTGATAATATAAGTGAAATTCTGATTTAAATATTTGATTATGTAGTGTTTTTGACTAATTGGACGTTGAAAAGAAGGCAATTATGAAACCTTTAGGTTACTAAACTAAGTTGGTCACTTACTGAACTAGGTCGACCATCTATTGGATTGTGTCATAAAACAAAGGCAAAACAAACTAGGTTGGCCACCTACTGAACTTAGTTGGTCACCTACTGAACTGTGTCTAAAATTAGAGGCAAAACAAATTAGGTCGTCCACATCTTAAACTGTGTCTAAAAATAGAGGCAAAACAAACTAGGTTAGTCACCTACTGAACTAAGTCGGCCACCTACTGAACTGTGTTTAAAATTAGAATCAAAACAAATTAGGTTGGCTACCTAACGAGCTGTGTTTAAAAGTAGAAGCAAAACAAATTAGGTTGGCTACCTATTGAACTAAGTCGGCTAGGAGCTATAGAGTCGACTAGGTCGATCTAGTTGATTTTTGGAAAGAAAAATAGTAAGGTGAAATTATGCTAGGTTGGTCAAGTCCTACGGAGTTGGCTAGGTCAATCTAGTTAAATTCTGACAAGAAAATTAGCAGTTTGAAAAAAGGCTAGAACAAACTAGGTCGACTAGCTCGATCTAGTTGAATTTTGAAAAAATCCAAAACAAACTAAGCCGACTAGCTGATCTAGTTGATTGTGCATGTAATTTTAACAAAATTGAAAAACTAGAAAAAACATAATAGACATTTGAAGTATTGATTGATTTATTGAGAAACAAAAATGAAAAATTCAGATAATTGATAAAATTGAATTACTAGGTTGGTAAGAGCGAACTTAAAAGATAGAACAAGATCGACTAGGTTGATTTAATATTTTTCTTAAGAATGATGAATTGATGTTTGATTGGGTCGTCTAGGCAATTTTTTGATCTTGCACTGAAAATACAGAACGAGGTTGACAAGGTCGACTTGGTTGAAATCCTACACACAAAAAAGAGAACTAAGTCCACAAGGTCGACCTAGTTGAAAACCTGCGCTCAAAAAATAGAACTAGGTCGATAGGGTCGACCTAGTTGAAAACCTGTGCTCAAAAACTAAAGTTGGTTCGACAGTTTCGATCTAGTTTACTATAAATGAAAATAAAAAATTGCAAGACTTAGATTCACGTCAGATTCACCAGAATGTATGCAAGCAAAATAAGACAAATCCATAATTTGTCCTACTTAGTTGGAGAAGGTAATCAACTAACAATTTGCTTAGCAATACTTTGTTATATCGGGGTCACGACCAATGATGGATTCGCTAAACCTAAATTAAGGGATCTCTTATCATACAATGGCAAAGGAGAGGTTTCAAAGGCCTCTAGTCAAATGCCATCATACTATAACCTTAGCTAGGTCTTATAGTTGTAATAAAAATAAGCAAACTAATTTACTAAATAAACATGCAAGCTAATCTAGTAAATGAATATGCAAGCTAATCTAGTGCTCACCAAAGCTTGTGGCACAAATGAGGAAGACAATAAACAAACAAAGATAATTCTATGCAAGATAATATAGAAGTAATCTAAGCAAAGAGAGATACAATTCAATCTATTAGTTTTTACAACATCTACTTATCAAAATATGAAG
Source organism: Torreya grandis (assembly GCA_037957365.1). NCBI lineage: Eukaryota > Viridiplantae > Streptophyta > Pinopsida > Cupressales > Taxaceae > Torreya > Torreya grandis. The sequence continues at coordinate 1,819,056 of JARHVA010001563.1, read as the reverse complement.
GGCTAGGAGTATACTTACCTTGTGGAAGTGAACTGTCGTGCCTCAATCTCTCCCTTGGCCAATGGTGTTTTGCAAGAGGTTGTTGTGGCTTGTAAGGATTACAAGGATAGATTAGCTCTAGGTTACAAGACTTCTTTTATGCATCCAAGATCTCCACAAGACAAGTGCTACCACTCCAAGACAAAAACCTAAGCAATGAAACCTTCAATTGTTAAGCACAAGCTTATACTGAGAGGGGGGGTGAATCAGTACAAGATATTTTTTTTGCTTTCGACTATTAATCTTAAATCCAAAACCTCAAATGACTCTGCAATTAATATATTCAAAGCAATCAAAGAATACAATGCAAAACCACACAATGCACATAGATACAGATTTGTGTGGAAACCCTTTCGAGAGAAAACCACGGAGAAATTCTCTTAATATAATATTTAAATATTCATAGGCACCAACCTACAGGAGACACCAATCCCCAATTACAATTTGTGGGCACCAACCGACAGGAGCACCAACCCCTTCCACCAAACACCAACTCAGCTTTAATTTGTGAGCACTAACTCACAGGAGCACAAACCCCTTTCAAAATTCTTCTTACCACTGTAGATTTGTTGTTAACTCAACGAATGATGGAACCCTTCTTTTCTCTCTTTCTTCTCTCAATGATTTTTAATGCATTTTCGGCTCTTCTCCCGCACTTCTTTTAGACTTGAATGATATAAAATATATTTCAAGTGCTTGTTCATTTTATTTTTTTCATCCACTCATCTATCCTTTTATAGCCTTTGCTACCTTTTCCCAAAAGGGGCATCCATTCCAAGAGACACTTCTTCACCAAAAGATGTGACCGTTGAAAATTCTGTTGACAATTACGTTAACATTTCCGTTCACTTTCGGCAACAATTCCGTTCACTTCCAGCAACACTTCCGGCAACAATTCCGTTCACTTCTAGGAACAATTTCATTCACTTCCGAACACTTCCATTTACATCCGGCAACAATTCTGTTTGACATTTCCATTCATATTCGTTACGATTCCTTTGACATCAATGATAATTGTTCCAACAATCTTACCCTTTGTCATTGATGGCAACCTTCCAAAAAGATCTTCTTTTCTGCAACTCCCCATCTTCTTTTCTGCAACTCCCCCTTGCTGTAACTCCCGATACTACCATTTTCCCCCTTTGACATCAATGACAAAGGGTTATTCAAGGAGCTGAAAAAAAAAGTTTAGCTCCCCCTTAACCAATATTTCTCTTGAATTTTAATGAGTAGAAGCAAAGGACATCACTCCCAACTTTTGTCGTAGGTACTCAAATGTTTCCTTTAGAAGTGGCTTAGTGAAGATATCTGCCATCTATTCGGATGTGGAAACATATTCCAATTTTACTTGTTCTGCCACCTGTTCTCTTAAGAAATGATACTGTATAAGGATATGCTTAGCTCTGGAATGCATAACTAAATTCTTCGAAATACTTATCGCACTAGTATTATCGTAGAATATGGAGATTGGATGATCATACTCTACTTTGATATCTTTCACGGTTTGTTTCATCCATAGAACTTGTGTACAACATAGCACTGCCACTATGTACTCAGCTGTTGCTGTGGATAGAGATACAAAATTTTGCTTCTTACTCAAGCATGATACTAGACTATCTCCAAGAAAGAATGCTCCTCCACTTGTACTTTTTCTATCATCTACACAACCTGCGCAATTTGAATCCGTGTACGTTACTGATGTGAAGTCTTTACCTCTTGGGTACCACAACCCATAATCCAAGGTTCTCTTTAAATATCTGAATATACGTTTCACGGCTTGCACATGTGTTTCTTTTGGCGCTGCTTGAAATCGTGCAACCATACCTACTGCTTGCATGATATCTGGCCTAGATGTCGTCACATATAGTAAACTCCCGATCATTGATCTGTAAAGAGTTTGATCAGTATTTAGAGATTCATCATCTTTCTCAACTTCATACTTGTAGCCATAGGTGTGCTAACAGGGGCACACTCCCCCATATGGAATTTCTTCAACATCTCCTTCACATACTTGCTTTGGGATATGAATATTCCTTTGTTGGATTGAGAGATTTGTAAACCAAGGAAAAATGACAACTCGCCTAACATGGACATCTCAAATTCTTTTTGCATATCTTCGACAAATCTCTTAGACATTTCCTCATTGTCTCCTCCAAAGATTATATCATCTACATACAACACAACAATTAACTGGTGATTTCCTTCAGTTTTGATGTAAAGATTACTATCAGCATATCTTCTCTTGAATCCTTGGTCTTGTAGGTATTTATCAAGCCTAGCATACCATGCTCTAGGAGCTTGTTTCAATCCATACAAAGCCTTCTTCAACTTACACACGTAACCTTTATTTTTTGATAAGAGGAATCCTTCTGACTGTTCTATGTAAACTTCCTCTTCCAAATTGCCATTCAGAAATGCTGATTTAACATCCATTTGATAGACTTTGAAATTTTTGAATATTGAAAATGCAAGAAATATTCGAATTGCTTCTAATCTAGCAATAGGAGCAAAAGTCTCTTCAAAATCTACACCTACTTGAACATACCTCTTACATACCAACCTTGCTTTGTTTCGCATGACTTGGCCATTTTCATTCAATTTGTTTCGAAAAACCCACTTAGTGTCAATCACATTCTGATCGATTGGCCTAGGCACAAGTTCCCAAGTCTCATTCTTCTCAATTTGATCTAACTCTTCTTCCATTGCTTTTACCCAATGTTTATCATGACTAGCTTCAGAAAAATTCTTAGGCTCTACCTTGGATAACAAAGAGAAATTTACAGGCTCAGGTATACTTACAATTCTTCTTCTGGTTTGCACCTTAGCATCAATGTTGCCAATGATCTGACTTTCAGCATGATTCTTCTGAACAAAGCAAGATGGTGCTTTGGTGTCCTACCTTTCAGATTCACTCAATTTTTCTACATTTTATTACTCCCCTTCTACAAGATTGGGTTTTTCTAGAGGCTCTTCTGAAGGTTCTTTTGCCTTTTGATTCATGATCTCATCTATTCTAACACTAGCACTTTCTACGATATTTTGTAGCCTTTTGTTATAACATCTGTAGGCTTTACTTTTGATGGAGTAGCCAAGAAAAATTCATTCATCAGCTCTTGAGTCAAATTTGTCCAAGTTTTCTTCATTCCTGTTGATAAAACATTTACTTCCAAACACTTTGAAATGTTTGACCGAAACTGGTCTTCCTTAACACATTTTGTAAGGAGTTGTCATTATTAACTTTGATTTGCCCTCTATTCAAGATATGTATTACTGTATTAACAACTTCTCTCCAAAATCTATCTGATAGCTTAGATTCATTCAACATATTTCTAGCCATCTCTTGAACGGTTCGATTTTTCCTTTCCACCACTCCATTTTGTTGTGGAGTCCTTGCAGTTGAGTATTGTCTCTTAATTCCATGATCTTCGCAAAACTCAATGAATTCATTTGAAATAAACTCACCTCTTCGATCTGACCTTAGACATTTTATTTTCAACTCTTTTTCATTTTCTACTAATGCCTTGAAAGTTTTAAACTTTTCAAATGCTTCTGATTTTTCTTTTAGAAAGGCTACCCATGTCATTCTAGTATAATCATTAATGAACAACATAAAGTAGCTCTCACCTTGCAGGCTTACAGTTCTGGTAGGACCACAGAGATCCATATGAATCTGCTCTAGTGGTTTGGTGGTCGAATATTCCTTTGTTCTGAACCTTGCTTTGGTTTGCTTCCCGTGTTGGCATTGCTTGCATATAGTGCTTGAAGGTTTCGTTATCTTGGGCATATGTCACACAACCTGTTTGTTGCTGATTTTTCACAAGATTATCAAAATTTATGTGCCCTAACCTTCTATGCCATAGCCAACTCTCTTCAACTTGACTCTTAACAACATTTCTCTCCTCTCATTTCTCCAAGCGTGTATAGGTTGTTTGTGGTTCTATGAGCATCTGCAACTAATTCTCCTGTATCTGCCTTCCTTATTTCACATCGTTCAGCATAAAACTTAAGTGTGTGTCTTTGATCACACATTTGGCTTACACTCGAGATTATGTTTTAATCCTTCACCATATAAAACATTCTCCATTTTTGTTTTACTATTATCAAGATTCAGCGTACCTTTTCCCGCGATTTTTGCTGTAGCATTATAACCAAATTTCACCGTACCTTCATTCACTTTCTTCTATGAGATAAACTTGCTTTTATCTCCGGCATATGTCTTGAACATCCGCTATCAATGTACCACTGCTGCCCTGCATCTCGTGCATGAAATGCCATTTGAACAAGCATGGATTTTTCTTTATCTTGTTTAGCTTCCTCTGACTTCTTTTTCCAGATCTTCGTAGGTTCTTTTTTCTTTTCTTTTATATTTGAAGATTTTTTCTTTGATGTTTGGAGAATTTAAACCCACTTTTAGAAAAACGTGTTGTGTCTATAATTGTTGCAATTATAGCAAATAATAGCATCCTTATTATAGTATGATAGGGTAGCAAATGAATTATAGTTTCTATTAAAGACTTTATGAACGCCTTTTCCTGTATTCCTTGCTTCATTATCTCTTGCTCTCTTTTTGCAGTCTACCTTCTTATGACCGAAGTGATTACAATAAAAGCAATAACCATGAAAGGAACTTCCAAACATGGTCACATTCGTATAGCTGGGAACATATGGTCTCTTGACGATGTTTTCTTCTTTCCCCTTTTTATGCACAACACTTGTCTTTATGGTGTTTTCTTCCTTCTTGCTTTCATTCTTCGTAGGTTCCGTGAGAATTTCTGCATAGCTTTTGGTCTTATTAGTACGTTCTTTTTCATCTCCATAGCCAAGACCTGAATTATTGAAAAATGATCTCTGATGGTCTAGGATCTCATCTAAAACCTCGGTGTTCTTTTCAAATTTTAGATTATTTGTATTTGCTCTCTCTAAGTCCTTTTTCAAAGCAACGATCTCGGTCTCACGCTTCTTATATTCTTCTTCTTTCATTTGTAGCTGACTTCTCAAATCTTCTTCAACTTGTTTAACTTTTTCGATTTGATTTTTCATAACGATTACCTTGTTTGATTCCTCAAGGGCTTGTGATGTCTTCGCTTTGAAGTCTCGATTCTCTTCATATTTTCGGAGCTGTAACTTCAGTTTTTGATTCTTCTTAAATGCTTTCATTTCTTCCAACCCGCAAATAAGTTCTTCTTTAAGGTTCACTTCACCTTATTCTTCCATGTCTTCGTCTTCCAAAATATCTTTGCTGGTGGTGGCATTTTCTTTTGTAGCCATGAACACAATCTCTTCTTTATCACTCACAACATCACTTTCTTTGTTTTCTTCAGATGAGCTGCTATACTTCTTGGAGTATAGGCTTTTCTTTTGTTTCTCAAATCTTTGCTTGTCTTTGCTCGGCTTGAATCCCCTTTTGTACTTTGGTTTGTTTCCCTCAACATTGCTATTTCCTTTATTTGGACATTTGGCTGCAAAATGACCAATTTTACCACAATTAAAGCATTTAAATGGTAACTTTCCTTTATATTTGCTCGATCTTTTCTTTAGCTTCCGAATGAATAGAGCTTCATTTTCATTTTCTTCACTACTTGAATTTTCACTTGATTTTGGTTCTTTGATCTTCTCTTTCTTCGAGACCTTGAATGATGCGTCCTTCTTCGACTGTCTCTCAGATTCGGTTCTCATTTCGTATGCCATAAGAATTCCATGGAGCTCATCCATTTTCATCGTGTCTAAATCCTTCATTTCTTCAATGGCGAAGACCTTCGCATCAAATCTCAGTGGTAGGGATCTCAGGAGTTTCTGAACGATTATAGATTCTTCAATTTTCTCTTCGAGTCCTTGAATGACATTAACAATCTCATCGACACGAAGAAGATACCCAACAATGTTTTCATCATTCTTCATTTTTAAACTTTCAAACTGCCTCCGGTGGGTTTGGAGTTTTGCTTTTCTCACCTTACTATCACCTTCTATCACCTTCATAAATAGTGTTGAGTTTATCCCAAATCTCTTTTGCAGATTCACAATGCATAACCTTAACAAACTCATTTTCTGAAAGCTCGCATAAGATTGCATTCATAGCTTTCGCATTGTTCGCCCTGGATTTTTTCTGGTGGCATCCGTTGGTCTAATTTGTGGCGTTGTGTATCCTATTACCATTGCTTGCCAAATATCGAAACTTAGGGCCATCAAGTAAGTTTTCATCCTTATGCTCCAAAATGCATAATTCGTTCCATCAAACAAAGGAGCCTTGTTAGTGGAGAAACCATTCGGCACTTGAGATCCTGCCATATGTGCTTTCCAAGATCTACCTTCTAGCAGTTGTGGTAACACCGAAGGAACCGGCTCTGATACCAATTGTTAAGCACAAGCTTATACTGAGAGGGGAGGGTGAATCAGTATAAGATATAATTTTTTGCTTTCGACTATTAATCTTAAATCCAAAACCTCAAATTACTCCACAATTAATATATTCAAAGCAATCAAAGAATACAATGCAAAACCACACAATGCACATAGACATAGATTTGTGTGGAAACCCTTTCGGGAGAAAACCATGGAGAAATTCTCTTAATATAATTTTCAAATATTCATAGGCACCAACCTACAGGGAACATCAATCCCCAATTACAATTTGCGGGCACCAACCCACAGGAGCACCAACCCCTTCCACGAAGCACCAACTCAGCTTTAATTCGTGAACACTAACTCACAGGAGCACCAACCTCTTACAAAATTCTTCTTACCACTGTAGATCTGTTGTTAACTCAACGAATGATGGAACCCTTCTTTTCTCTCTTTCTTCTCTCAATGATTTTTAATGCATTTTCGGCTTTTCTCCCGCACTTCTCTTAGACTTGAATGATATAAAATATATTTCAAGTGCTTGTTCATCTTATTTTTTTCATCCACTCATCTATCCTTTTATAGCCTTTGCTACCTTTTCCCAAGAGGGACGTCCATTCCAAGAGACACCTCTTCACCAAAAGATGTGACCGTTGACATTTCCATCGACAATTCCCTTAACATTTTCATCGACATTTCCGTTCACTTTCGGCAACAATTTCGTTCACTTCCAACAACACTTCTGTTCACTTCCGACAATAATTCCGTTCACTTTCGAACACTTTCATTTACTTCCGGCAACAATTCCGTTTGACATTTCCATTCATATCCATTACAATACCGTTTGACATTTCCATTCATATCTATTACAAGTCCTTTGACATCAATGACAATTATTTCAACACCAATTGATAGTATAATCAGATTTGTGAGTTGTAATGATGCGCAATTGAATGATCCTTTCTCTAGAAATGAAACCAAGTGGGTATTTATAGCCAAGGATTGATCCTAAACCCTCCCGGGAATTTAGCCGACAAGGTTGGTCGTGTCGACCTTGTTTGGTGGGAAATACAGTTGTTAGGTCTCAAACTTAGGTCGGCTGGGCTGAGGGAATTTTGTAACATTCCCCAAGTCCCAAGAAGGTCGATTGGGTCGACGTGGTAGGAAAATGAAGAAAAGTGGGAGTTACTTAAGTAGGGCTATTTTGGGAGGTGAATAGGTTAGGGGAGTGTATAAGCGAGTTTTTATTGCTTAGCAAATTGGATAAGAGTAGCTTGTAGTTGTTTTAGGTAATGGCATAGGGGTCAACAATGTTGTGAAGCACCAAAGATTATTCAACCCCTTTCCCGGTGCACCCTTTAAGGTGTGCACCTAGAGAGATTGAGATTTGATGGGTTCACTTCAACAAGGTAAGTATACTCCTAGCCCTTCATATTTTGATAAGTAGATGTTGTAGAAACTAATGGATTAAATTGTATCTCTCCTTGCTTAGATTACTTCAATATTATCTTGAATTTAATATCTTTGCTTGTTTATTGTCTTCCTCATTTGTGCCACAAACTTTGGTGAGCATTAGATTAGCTTGCATGTTTATTTAGTAGATTAGTTTGCTTACTTTTATTACAATCATAAGACCTAGCCAGGGTTATTGAATGATAGCATTTTACTAGAAGTCTTGGAAACCTCTCCTTTGCCATTGTATAATAAGAGTCCCCTTAGTTTAGATTTAACGGATCCATCATTGGTCATGACCCCGATATAACAGAGTATTGCTAAGCGGATTGTTAGTTGATTACCTTCTCTGAGTTTGGATATTACTGAGTAGGATAAGTTGTAGATTTGTCTTATTTCACTTGCATACAGGTTCAACTTGGAATCTACAACTGCTGATAGAATATGTTGGATAGATGCTTCTATTTTAAGGTGAGGGATGCTTCCTTCAAATCATTAATGTCAAAAGAAAATGATTAAACGTACCATGTTTAACATAGATAGTAAGCTAAGTTGCTTTAATCATTGAAATCATATTTGTAAACACATGTAACTATAGAAAGATGTCATGATGTAAGGCTCAATAGTAATATATAGCTCAATAATTATAGGCCGCAACTGAATTTTGGCAAGGGTCTAAAACAAGCGAAGGGCAAGCGATATGCCCCGGTGGTACTTGTAAAGAGGGACAAGTGATATGCTTCAATGCAACCACATGGCCCTATATGGACAAGATGTAGCCATATGTGTACCCAATATAGTAACTACAATGTGACTAGGTTTATGAAAGACATTGAGTGAAAAAGCCATCATGATATGATCAATTTAGGATCAATGGACACACGAGTGTATCATGTCCCCATTGCAAAGATATAGGTGATAAGCCCAATAAGTAGAGAGCCAACTGCGATGCCCTATTGTAACTAAAGAAGGACAAGTGATATTCCCCAATGTAATAATGTGCAAGATATAATAATGAAAAACATAATAGTAGTATGCCCCAATAGATGCATGGTAGAAACCATGGCAACATAGTGCCCTTAGATGGTGAGATATAGTAATGAAACACACAATAGTAGTATGCCCCAATAGATGGATGGTAGAAACTATGGCAACATAGGCACTAAGCATAATGTGTCGCCAATAGTAAGGTGCGTGATATAAATCATGGCACCAACCTATGATATCACAAAGTATAGTCAATCAATGTAACCACATAAACATGAAACTACATAGGGCAAGTGTAGTTATTGAACCAAGCAATGTGACCGACAAACAATCAATCACATAGATGCTACACAATACGACAACGAGAGGATCTTCTATGGACAACATGGGACACATGACAAACAACAGGGACAAGCACACACAAACGCAAGCATGCACATGAAAGCAATTAAGTATTCATAAGAACTCGTTCAGGGTACACTGAAAATGGAAATTTAAGATAAAATAAAAAATAAAACTGTCCCAATGTTTTTCTTAGCTAATCTAATTCTAACATGCATTCTTAATTTCAATCAATAGGAAGTAATGGTAGTAATATATCCCATCACATTTGACAAGTTTAATGTCTTCTAACATTTATTCATACGTTATAATTCAAGTACACTTTCTTATAGTATGTATTCTCGTATAACAATGATCCATCTGTGCATTAAAGGAATATAAACATTCAAAACGACATTTTAAAATAAACAACATGAGCTAATGGTTTGGTTCTACTTTCATTGTTCAATGACCTCTTAATTACATCCTTGACAATATTACATCATTTGAATACATCTCGTGGTCTACTTAATCATGTATTAATAATTACAGTAATAGAAGTGATTGCAATTTGTTTAGATTTATTTCTACTAACATTATTTTTCTCTCCATTTCATCAAATACACACTAATAATGTTTAATCCTTTATTGATTATGACAATTATCCAATGTGCATTAAGAAATAAATGTAGTCATAGTACAACATAAGATGATTTCCTTAATTTTAGATTTCATTGTTTATAATTTTACTTTTGCAACTATACGTTATGTGAATAAATAAAAATACAATATCCAACACTTTGTTTCCTTCACATGAACATGGAGAAGCAGGAGAACATCTCTAAGTCCGGCAACAGTCTGTGTAAGATGCAGAGAGGGAGAGTATCATGGAGGGCTTCACCTCGAACCACCAAGCCTTGTGGATCCCTCACACACCTCTCATCCACTGGGAGTGGCCCTACCCTTTGCAAAATGGATAGATATAAATCCAACGACAAGAAAAAGGTTGATGTGGGAGTGAGTCAACACTGCAACTACTCAACGGAGCATGATGCAAGTGCGACAATGAACCGAGACAGGAATTGGTACATCACTAATGATTGATACTTGTATACTTTGCTTATGGTCTTAAGTCTAGATTTGCAAGTCCACCTTGTCGCATCCAAACTCTGTAAAATGCTGAGTCATAGTGAGACCAACAAGGATTTTCTCCCATCGCTTGGTACACTTGTCTTGAGGTTAACGACATTAACCCCTGGTCTCCCCGACCTACCCATCATAACAATTGCTTGGCCTTGAATGTCTCCTAGGAATTAAAACTATGATGTTCGGAAAGATTTACAGAACAATGCCTTGCACGAGTGTCCCATACCACCCACGCAAGCCGAGACCTCATCCATAACTTGATGAAGGATAATACGACGACATTTTGATATATGTTTGATGTATGTTTTAGTTGATACAGTAGATACGTCTTTATTGCTTAGGAAAGTCTTAAACCCTTTGTGACGACTTTTGGAATAAATAATAAACCTAAGTCTGAAATCTTGTAGTAATATGAAAGAGGCGATTGATGGCCAAATATTGATAGCAAGATACTCCATGTTTCAAGTAACATTTCTGTAAGGTGATGTTAATATTTATTAATTGACGTTTTGTACGATAACAATATTTATTGCAAATCTTTTTAGTATAAGGAAATATTCGAGAGAAGAAACAATATCCAATTGGTCGTCGATATTTTTTTTTTGATATATCAAAATACATATTTTAAAATATATATTTACGACATCCAATTTATTAGGCCAATTCAATTTATAATGTCTTTTAAGTGCAATTATCCTAGCTTTGGTGCTTGATTCATAATGTTACAAACATTCTTGTGGAAATAATGCTTTATTTATACCTAGTTTATAATGGTAGCATCGTCAAGGATAATTACCAGCAGGATATTAATATTAAAAAGGAGCGTTCTTTAATTAGAGAGTTGTATGCGTTTTATTTTGAAATAGTTTATTATAAATGTTATGCTACAAGGCAAGAAGGGAGTGTGAATAACATCAACAACGATGGTATAAGTGATATATGCGTAATATTTCCATTCTTGTATATTTTCATTAACCCAGAAAAACTTCCTTGTTTGGAAGATGAATATGAAACTAAACAAGAAGCAATGAATATCATTGAATGCTAGTTATCATAATTTCAATATTTCTATTCTTCCAGCTATTCTGTAGCGAGAGAGGGTTACTTGTATTATTAAGTTTAAGCCTTGACATTCTAGTGTACAGCCTTATCGATCAGTAATCAAGGTTTACTTTGTTAAGGTTGAGGGTATTATTCTCCATTGTATATCCTCAAATTACTCTAGTAAATTATTTTGAAGAATTGGCGAGGAAGAGAGATGGAGTTTTCCAAAGGCTATAATTTCTATTATTGTTCATTTTAAGATTTCCTTTCTATTAGGCCAAGTTTGCTCAACAGAATGTATTCAGTAAAACACCAAAGACAAATAAAAAATAACAATTATAAGAGCGAAGTACAATTTTGTAAAGGTAAGGCACAATTACTAGAAGGGAAATTAATCCAATAAAGGACAAAATACAGCCAAAATGGGTAGGACACATTTAACAGACGCTGGATGCAGCTTTGTAACAGCCAAACACCATTATACTAAACCTCCACGCAGTCATTTAGGGTTTAAGCATAGTTTCCAGGGATGAAGCGCAGTTCAAAAAGCCAAATACAGTTTTACAAATACCAAAAGCTGTTTTTACAAGAACCTATGCAGTTTTAAGCAGTCCGTATAGAGATAAATGCAGCACACGAAAGCCATACAATTCCATAAAGATCTATACCAGTTTAAGCGCAGTTTAGAAAGGTTACAACGTAGTTTATTGATAGTCAGGCACAGTTTTGTGAATGAAAGCAGACCCAAAAGGTGGATCGCAGTCTAAGCAAGTGAAACACAATTCACAAAAGATGAAACGCAGTCCAAGGAACTCAAACACAGTCGAAACAAGATAAAAACACAGTCCAAGGAAGAATGAAAATTTAGTATTCCAAACATGGCACAAATGTTGACATCAAATGTAGTTATAAGGAGATAGAACAGAATTTATAGATAAATGCACAACCAAAGAGTATCAGAAGACACAAGCAGTTGTATCAAAGTCTTACACAGAATTTATTAGATACATGCACAACCAAAGAGTATCAGAAGACACAAGCAGTTGTATCAAAGTCTTACACAGAATTTATTAGATAAATGCCAAACCAAAGAGTATCAGAAGACACAAGCAGTTGTATCAAAGTCTTACACAGAATTTATAGATAAATGCACAACCAAAGAGTATCAGAAGACACAAGCAGTTGTATCAAAGTCTTACACAACTCTATGAAGGACAAATTCAATTTTGCAGGTCAACAAGGAGATTTCATGTCTAAAAATGATGATCATGAATAGTTTGAAAAGTAAAAAATTTCATAATGGGCATATCTGGTCCAAAACTGCTGTTTGTTTCCTCCTGGATGGTGTCCTATCTCTGTTGGGCTGTCTGAAAGATGACGGCGTCCCACTATTAATAATGTTGTGGCAGTTTTTTCAGAAATGCGTCCTATAGCTGCTGCTGGTCCTTCCAAAAATGGCATGGCAGTTTTGAAAATGCATTCTGGCTGCTAATGGTCTGTTTTAGAAGAGAAAAGTGTCCTCATAAATAGTTTAAACTTCACCTAAAAACATTTATTGCTTTCAACTATCCTCCTCTTCTCATGGTGGGCGCACTTGGTGAAATATAATTCTTATTAGTGAATGAATTCAATATTTGGCAAAGTTCTATTTGTTTTCAACTTATTTGTCTCCCATGGTGCAACCCATGTGGTAGAAATTCAAAATTTCCAACTTCTTCATTAATAACCTATCAAATCAACTGCAACGTAGGCCAAGTTGTTGTTTAACCTTTTCACACATATAACTGGTGAGAAATGCAATGTAGAGAGGGTGCATGGGTTCCCGCAACAAGCAAGTACTTATACTAAGACCATTTAACCATATGTTAATACACCTCAAAGTGTCAACATGTCGTTTATTTAAATACTTTTCACAATTCTGAGGAATATTTTTCATCACGGATTTCAATTTAGCATCTAATGCTTGAGGAGTCGCATTTTAACATGAGGCAAACCATTGATTATTTGCAAGTAGGAAAGGCCATTTCCATTGGAATATTGGTTTATATATTAACGTGGTATAACCTCTATGAACACTGTACCACAAATCTCTTTTAATGTTTGCCGGGCTAAGCACAAGCTTCAAAAAAGAAATAAGAGAATTATCATAGTTGGCTACTTGTGATTTCTTGACACTTGTTTGATTGGTGATGCTGACACACTGAATAAATGACAAAGAATGCTAAGGACTCAATTGGATTGTTTACCCATCCCTAAGGGTACACATAGTTCATTGTTTGTGTTTGACACATCCTCTTTGTTGCCCTCGGACATCCCATCTATCCACCTCTCCTCGATGATACCCTCTCTCTTTGTAGAGACATAAACCCTGTATTGCAATCACACACTCAACAGAACCTGTCAAGTGGTTAATCAAATCAAAATGTATTTAACAAATCTGTAGAATATGACAATAAATCAATTCAATGTTGAATATTAACATCATGCCATTGCTTCAAAACAAATTAGTATATTCCTCGTCATTTGTCTTACTTTTGCTTGAACATCTGCAAATCACTGTCATAAACATGCTATCCAATATCACATTAATTTCACATCAATTACATAAACATGTATATTCATTGTTAGTCACAAATTGCATAATATAAGGAGATACATTTATCTAAGCATTCATCTTGCTCAAAAATAGGAAAATAGTCATATGAGAAGTTCTTAAAACATTTTAGAGTTTGACTAGATAAATCTACTTGGTACACCATGTCATCACAAAATAAGTAAATTATACATTCGCAAAAAGTTGATGTGACAATATTCATTGGGCACATGAGAGGATGAAGTGTAGCCATGTAACAATCTAATGAAGCAACATAATGTATCCATGTAACTAAGCACGCAAGATGTAGCTAGAGCAAGATATGTATAAACAACTATATAAATCTCTATATGAAAATGGAAAGGAGTAAGGATAGTATTGTAAACCCATTGAAAAACATGCCCCCAATGTGAGAACTCCTTGAATGTTGATTTATCTTGATATGTGGAACTACTAGAGGTAGGGTTATTATACCCATTTTTAAGTATGTTGGCCTCTAAAAGTGTGATAGTTGCGAACCATATGACAAAGGGCATCAAAAGATGGATACATGTTAAACATGACTTTGTCTATAATAGATGATTATACAGGGTAGGGCAGGATGATCTCAGAATTGGGGTTGAAGCAAACTGTTGGAGAAGATACTTTGTAACTTGCTATTAGGTAGTTGGTGAGACATCTTCGTAAGTGTAGTTTTGAATTTAAACATGTAGTCACTACTAGGGTTATTAAGTCCTTGTTTAAATCGAACAAGTTGTGAAAACGTGACCTTTTGACTAAGGTTGATAGCTAAATGAGATAAGAAACTAACAGCCAAATCAATGAAATGCCATACATAACTCGATAGGGCATAAAACCAATCCAAGGCATAGTCCTTTAGATGTTTAGGAAAGAGCTTAGTCAACAATATATTATTTTTCACAAAGTCAAAGCATGAAACATAAGAAGTTTTAGTATGTTGTGAAGAATCACGTTTGCTGTTGAATACTTGAAATCTAGGCACAATAAAACCAATAGGAAAAGGGTAGACAAGGACCTCATGAGCCAATGGGTTGTGTAACGTCTCATGAGAAGTGATCGTATGGGTAGGTCTTTGTGATACTTGAGAAAGTTGCTGGATTTGTATTTGCATATCTTGAATAGCTTGTTGAATCAATGTGTTTTGAGATGTAGTATTGTGAGTAGGAGCCAACATAGGATTAACACATGTAGGAATAGATGCCCTAGTGTTTTGAGCAAGACTATGACCACATAATGTAGCATTAGAAGTGGGTAGAAAAGGCCTAGTAAGTGGGTTGTGTAGGAGTAGTCATGGTAACTTGAGTAAAAGCGATAGGAGGAAGCGCAAAAGTAAGAGCAATAGGAACACTAGCCTCTTGACTTAATGTAGAAGGAGAACCTCCAATAAGTGAAATAGAAATATTAAAAGATCTATTTGTAACATGATCATCCTTAGGTGTAGATTCCTTAGCCAAAATTTTCTTTTATGCTTCTTTTAACACAAACGATATGCCTTCTAATTGATTGGGACAGTCCTTAATCAATTTTCTAAAGTGAGCAAGTCTTTTAACTCTTTCTTGATTGACTTCATTAGGTATATCGTGAAATCCACCAACATCCTTATCATTCATAGCATTGCCATACATGTCATTATCATCAGAAGTATTGGCATCACAATCATTTACATCATTCACATGTGTACCATTCGCATTATCAACAACAATAGGAGTAGGAATATCATTAACAGTCACCATTCTATTTTTCAAAAAAATAGGACTACCAAGCAAAGAAATCTGAACCAAGTCAATATTTGTACCACTTAATGTAACACTTTTCATAATAAGGATTGTAGATCTAGCTTTCTTAATTGGCATAAGATGTAAATACAAAGAACATGAAAGAAGTTAGGGCTAATGATATTGCAATAATAAAGGAAAGCCCTAGACGAATTAGATTGGAAACACCTACATGAACAAACCCTAGAGGGAGAGAGAGCATGAAACCCTACGGTTGATGTGCTCGAAAATAGAGGGTTTCACCAAAATTTTCTATAAAAAGGTATAACAAGTGTTCAAAACAATACACCAGTTATGTAAAATAAGTGCACAAGGATAATCTACGATAAATACAATAAATAGGGTAAATCAAATCTTGCCCTGGTGTTGAATTGAAAGGTGTATTTTGAGTAATTGACGATTGAAATAGGGAAAGAGGTATAAAGAGAGATGCATACCTAAATATGACTTATTTGAGTTTTACAAATGACAAATGATGCTGGAAAAGACTTGGAAACTATGCAAAAGACCTCCCAATAAACATACGGTGTTTTTTGATGATGACCATTTTCGACTAGCCGTGAAAAAAGTCGACTATTTTTCGCTGTCGCTGAAAATGAATGTTTTGGCCGAATGTGGAAACTTGCAATGAATATGGCTTTTTGACTTCTTCAGGTCTAAAACTATTTAGAATCCTTTGTCAATAGTAAAAGTCTGGAAAATCTTCTTTGACAAGTGGAAATGATGTGCGCAATCGTTTGAATCTCTTGCTTTGATGTAACTGTAATTCGCCACAATATCACAAGACTAAAGAAAATGTGCAAGGTTAGTGAGAGAAATGACTTTTTTTCTCCCTAAGATAATCATCGAATACTATATGCTCCTTAATGCAACCTTATTTTGGTACAAGTATGCAACCTCAAGATAGTGAGGGCAAAGTATGACCAATATGCAGGCTCCTTGACAAGTGTGCAATAGATAGACTTAATGTGCATCGCAATAACCTAGAATATAGGAGGTTCCCAAATGATTACTTGATATTAAATGACTTAGCGTACATGTGTATATAGGCTCATTTAAAATCAAATTTAAACCCCTTCGCGCATAGGCTGACCTTGAAAAAAAGTGAAAGTGTAGATGATATTTTGTGATTATGTAGCACTTCAATCTTGTACACATGGCAAACTCAGACCCTGGCTGTTCCTCTTAGTTCTACACATGCCTTGCTTCTGCAAGCCTCACATATGTTCTATCTTGTGCCCCTTGGCCTATCTCTTATTCTGACTAGCCGTATATTGATGACACAAACATCCCATCTTCCGCAAAATGTTTAAAATGTACTTGTCTTACACTTTTGCAAGTTTTGAGCCTATGTTTTCTCTCCTCCCTAGACACTAATGTTCGGGACAGACAGTAGCATCGACGTTACTGTCATGCCTCGACGTGAGTGTTTAATGCCCTAAAGTCATTCAATTTGAAAATGAAACGTATTACAATGGTCGGCCAAAGTGTTTTAATGCAAGTTATCTCCCGATAGGATTGGTATAAATACAATATCAACCCTCATTCATTCCTCACTTACAACCTAACAATTAGACAAATAAAACACTCAAGTTACCAAAAGCTTTCATATTCTGCCCTATTTTGATATTAGTCAAAGGAACAACCCAGCTACAGGTTTGAAGTACTAAAGGAGCAATCATAAGATCATATTTGCCAAGTTACATGATAGGTCATTGTTGTACTTGTGTGACACTAATGTCCGGGACAGACAGTAGCATCGACATTACTGTCATGCCTTGACGCAAGTGTTTAGTGCCCTAAAGTCATTCAATTTGCAAATGAAACGTATTACAATGGTCGGCCAAAGTGTTTTAATGCAAGTTATCTCCTGATAGGATTGGTATAAATACAATATCAACCCTCATTCATTCTTCACAACCTAGCAATTAGACCAAAAAAACACTCAAGTTACCAAAAGCTTTCGAAAATATTCTGCCTTATTTTGATATCAGTCAAAGGAACAACTCAGCTACAGGTTTGAAGTACTAAAGGAGCAGTCATAAGATCATATTTGGCAAGTTACATGACAGGTCATTGTTGTACTTGCTTTACACACATTGCATGATTCACACACAAGCCAACACATAGGGGAGAACTACAGTCTTAGGCCTTCTTCTAGAGTATTGGCTATGTAGGCAGTGCCTTTTGACAATGGGGTCATTGTAGGTCAACTCGACACCGTGTGCCCACTAACCCATTTTTTTTCTAAGGTCACATTGAAGATGGAAAGCTAGGGTTTTGTTATTTCACCAAGAGTGACAATCCATGACGTAGATCTGAATGCATCAGAGCAAAGACGAAGCCAAACCCAAAAGCATCTAGGTGGTCGCATCCTGTTTCAGTTGATATTCGTATTGGACACTAACGTCAAACTTAGGCACTAGCATCAACACAACTGTCCCAGGTTGACGCAAGTGTCCAAAGAGCTAGATGCATTAGATAAAAAATCTGACGATTGATCCAAAACTGTCTTCTTGCCTACTTTCTGTCTGTATTAGATCTAGATCTACATTAGCATTAGAACCAAATACTCTCTTTTATGTCATTTTTATATCTAGCATAGTTGTACTTTTTATTAATAGCCTATCTCAGTTTAATAAATTTAGTATATGGTACATTTGAGATCAACATCAACATGAAGCTCCAATTGATCACAAAACATATTAATGATCTCATCAACACCATCTAAACATGAAGTGGATGGACAAACATCATCTGTGGGAACCAGGCCCAACTTTGCAATCCTCTTGGCAAGTGGTTGCTACTCAAATAGACCAAGAGACAGCTCAAAATCAGGAGCATCAACATCAAGGCTAGAATTTGGACTGGTATAATAAGACTCAACAAGATCTACAATGCGAAGCTCAACATCATCAAAGGAATCGAGGTCAACATTAACATGATCAATGGTATCATAATGACTAGACAAATCATCATCATGAATAGTTGATTGATCTCTCCCATAGGATTTGCACAACAAACGAACCTCAGGCTGCCATTTGGAATGATCTATTTAGTGAAAATAAACATGCCTCATAGACTTTGTAATTGGATCTCAGACCTATAGCAATGTTTGACATGATAAATATGTTGGCCACATGATATATAAGGATGGAGGTCAAAACAATCATTAGAGGTACGACTTTGACGTCCACAATGAGAATATGTTTGGACTTGACTGGATTTAGTACAAGATGATTTTGGTTGATTTGACAACTTGGAGATTTGGACTTCACATGACTGACCAACAAACAAAGACTTGACTTTTGTTTATAAGACCTCCAAATACATATTTGA